>OZ014522.1:529708302-529795802 GCA_963966055.1 Lathyrus aphaca | reverse complement strand
TATTATTATTATTATTATTATTATTATTATTATTATTATTATTATTATTATTATTATTAGTATTATTATTAGTATTAGTATTAGTATTATTTTTATTAGTATTATTATTATTATTAGTAGTATTATTATTATTATTAGTATTATTTCTTATTATTATTATTATTAGTATTAGTATTATTATTATTAGTATTAGTATTATTATTACTATTATTATTAGTATTATTATTAGTATTATTATTATTAGTAGTATTATTATTATTAGTATTATTATTATTAGTATTATTATTATTATTAAAAGTATTAGTATTATTATTAGTGTGATTATTATTATTATTATTAGTAGTAGTATTATTATTAGTATTAGTATTATTAGTATTATTATTATTAGTATTAGTATTATTATTAGTATTATTATTTGTATTATTATTATTATTATTATTATTATTATTATTATTATTATTATTATTATTATTATTATTATTATTATTATAGAGTTGCTTGAGTCGTTTCAATTATATACCAATGAAAGTTTAACAAACCTAATTGGATTAAGTATACTCAAGTTACGGTGTTACGATATCACGTAAACAAAATTTACAACAAAGTTATACAGTAATGTATAAATAGTAATGCATAAGACATATAAAAAAAAGACTTATAGGAATCATATCGAGGAAAATTGTATCGTACATTGTATACTTGTCGTAACCATTACGACAATTGAATATATTGATTTGTATAAAATTATAGCCACATGTATAAAATTATAAATTTGCAATATAAAAAAAATCACTATGCATAAATTATATTTGAATTTAACGACTTAATCAAAACCGAAGTTCTGTTACACTGTTGGAATTTAATAGAGGTTTTAAAAAAATGTAATCTCTTAACGGAACAATCCCGATGAACAGATATTGATTAAACCATTAATAAAAAATCATATACAAAATAAGGATTCCGAATTATCTCTTGAAGCGTGCTTTAACTTTGATCACGAACGTGAAAAATATCATCGTCTCTACGAAGCTCACGCGAACACAAAGTGGAACGCGGTGCTAGTCGTCTTTTGTTCTAAGAAAATTGACAGTTATGATTGGTAGGGAAAATAGCTCCTCTATTTATAGAGAACTTCTAAAACCTTAATACTCTTATTTTGAGTTTTTCCAAAATAAGCTCAATCTTATTTAAATTTAAATTATTTAAATTAAATAAAATATTATTTATATTTAACTAAACTCTTTTAATTAAATATTAATTAAATTAAATCATATTAAATTTAATCAATTGTCAATTGTCATTTATTTGATTAAATCAAATTAAATCAAATAAATTATATATGTGCTAATGTACTAAACAATTTAAATACTATCAACACACTACTACCCAAGTGACCAGAATGTCGTGTGATCTAACATAACCTTTTTGTGATAATAATCATGTGTACAATTTTCCTTTGGCCATTATATCTATATTGAACAAAAGACATAGAATGTATCACCCTTGTATAGTCCAATATTGCATTCCTTGATCCCGAAGTATACTTGATAACAACAAATAAGCCAAATATCTAATATCGACTTATTTGAGCACGACCATACATTTTACAGTCACACTTTATTAAGGGGCCCACATATATTACTCCCGTATATGTAGGAAGGGAAAATCTCATCTAGGTCACTCATCTCCCTCAACATGATTTCTCAAGTACTCATTAATCATCTTTATGGTCATCCTGTTACAGATGACATTTGATTGGAAATAAAGTATTTGACTTCACATCTAGGGTCCATAGTGGTTTCAAGTCGAAGGGTGGTATACACCACTATCACTATGAGAATAACTTATGACACTTACATAACAAGCTATGTAGTATTCTCATGGTTGGTCAATCAAGTATAAATATTACTCATATTATTTATACCTACGTGATGACTTGATATCTCATATCTATGACTTGTGAGATACTATCATCAATCTCCTCACATAATAGTCTTTATGTATTAATATATATATATATATATATATATATATATATATATATATATATATATATTAACAAACAATATATATCAAAGTCAAGATACAAAAGCATATTAATCCAATATTGATTGACTATTAGGGCTTCCTCCAACATGTTCTGGATGTTTACTCATGTATTTAGGTGTGTATGTGCTAACATACTAACCTTTTCATGACTAACTTCTAGATGCTAGTGTGAAAAACTAACCCTTTGCCAAATTATGGGGAAAAAAGGAGTCGTAGTGTTACTAAGAGCTGAAGTAACACAAGTTTTACTTAGTATTAACCATCTCTGGTAAGTTCTAATGTTGTGCTCCATGATGGAGCATCGGGCAAGACATATGGCCCATGTATCTGTGAAAAGAAATCTATGTTAGTAGTATTCATTGGATATTCTAATATGTGAATATGTGAATGATTGCATGTTGATATATGTTAGTTAGTAGGATTGTATATATGTACTAACTATATTCATGCATGACTAAGTCTGTGAATGATTGCTTGATCGTATGTTTGGTTTGTAACAACTAAATGGATTATGTGTAAGCATCTAAAGGTTGATGCTTTTGACTTGCTGCTACTAAAGCTTAACTATGATAAATGGAAGATGGTTGTTGTTGCTGAATGTATGCTCTGATAGTCCAGTAGTTCTATTGGTTGTTCCTTGGAAGAAATGTTATGTATCTTGAGAGTTGTCATATTTTGTCGGGAAGATTGTAGTTCTTATTAAATTGGTTGCATTTAGCAAAACAAAAACATGGAGAAGTGTCAAATTATTCAAGATTGGTCTAAGTTACTAAAATTGTATTAAACTGCATAAAAGACACATGATGGGCATGATGCTTTAGCATGTTGGTATGCCATTTGAGCCTTACTCAACAGACGTCAGAATGTTGCGTTTTAGAGTGTGTTCTACAAAAGATTTGTTAAAGATTTTATTGTTATTGATTTAAGAATATGATTAGGTGATTTTTTTGACAATTGGATGAAGATAAATTCGAATATAAGTGAAGATTTAAATTTGAATTTGAATTAAAATAAATGCTTAAATTCACTTTTGGTCCCTCTGTTTAAGTGTTTTTAACTTTTTGATCCCCATATTTTAAAACTCAACATATTGGTCCTTCAATTTTACTATTCTTGAGATTTCTTTGGTTTCCCTCCCTTTTAGAGATGTTGATTAGGATAAAATAATTAATTTTTAAGAGATGAAAATTATGTGTTGTTATCCTTGTTTTACCCTAAACCCTAACTCTTGTGGATTTCTTGATCATAAAGAAAATTATTATAATATGTTTCTAGGGAATCCGATTTGTTGTAAATCGGATTCCCTAGAAACATATTATACTAATTTTCTTTATGATCAAGAAATCCACAAAGGTTAGGGTTTAGGGTAAAACAAGGATAACAACAAGAATTGGTTATACACTATTATTCTTTCTTTTCTCTTCAAACAAGATTACAAGTATACAATAATAACAAATAACCCTCTCACTTTTGAATTAAGATTTTATCTTCTTATTTATCCTTATTTGAAAAATGAGAACTAGTATGCTATTTATAAGAAAACTAACACACTAACATAATTGGTTTTTTTTAACAATTACACACTACAAGCTAACTTATGGTATAAGCTAACTTAAACAACTGAATCCATAACACAATGCTCAATTAGACATATATACTAGAACTGACTTCGACTACAATATATATATAACTTCTGCACTAGTATGTGAACCAGCTTCGACCTCATGTTAAACTTCTCTCGTATCAGAGTTCGATCCAATATTCCACATGATGACTAATTTTTTTTTTAAAATTATTAATTAATATTTATAATATTATTTAATAATTTAATAAATAATATTATTAAAATATTAAATAATAAAAAAATAAAAAATAAAAATTATAGTAAATTTTTTAATATTTATTTTACAAAATAAATTATTAATTAATATTTATAACTAAATATTTTAGATATTAATACATTAAAAAAATTTCAAAAAGAACCTTGAGTCAATGGGTTTAGAACCCATTGACCCTCAACTTATTAAATAAGCACTACAACCAATTAGGCCGCTATCATACATCCATTTTATATTTAAATAATATGCAACTAAAGTATACAAAACTGATGTATGATTGTATAACATTCTAAGACTGAATATTTACATGTGTCTGGAATTTCTAACGTGGAATAGCTTAATTAAGATTATGACATTTCTTATAATTGGAATTATATCAATGCTTCATTTTCATGAAATTATATAATCCTTTGCTTTCACTTCTACTCATAAGTAAAATTTTGTTTATGTTTACAGTGTTGCCTCTGTTTCAATATATCTGCACTCTGCTGGAAAGATCCAAGATTATATATTCAACAACAATAACCAGAACAATAACATTGCAAACCAGATGAAGAACATGCAAAAGGTGGGGCAAATAATAATGACATTTGAGAGATACATCACTTGTCCATTTAAAATCTTAAAGGTGTGTTTGGATGAAACATTTTAATGAGGGAAAATAATTTTTTGAGGGAATTTGAAATGACTTGATCAAAATCCATTGTTTTGATACAAAATATAGAGAATTGTTAAAATGATATAAATTTATGGAGTATTTTATTCATGTTAAATTTAAGGAATCTAAAATGACACAAAAATGTAGAGAATTTTAAATTGTTTCATGACTCTATATAATATAAATATTAAATTGTTTATTATAATTTTTTAAATTTTATAAGATGGTCCTCATATTCTATAAAAATTTCAAATTTAATCCCTAAATTTTCAATAATATTGCAAATAAATTCATAATAATTTTCATATTTTACAAATTGGTCCAAATTTTCAAAAATTGCAAATTGGTCTCTATTTTTCATATTTTAGATTTAACCCACAAAATTTAAAATTATGAAAATTGTCCAAAAAAATTTACAATGAATCATTTTAATACTCTATCCAAACAAAAAAATTTAAAATTGAATGGATTCTAATTGAATCATTTGAATTACTTAGAATTTTAAATTCCTTAAAAATTCTCAATTATTTCATCCAAACACACTCTAAGAATGTGTTTGGATAGAACATTTTAATGAGAGAACGTAATTTTTTAAGAGAATTTGAAATGACTTGACCAAAATTCATTGTTTGGATAAAAAATATGGAGAATTGTTAAAATGATATAAATTTATGAAGTATTTTATTCATGTTAAATTTAAGAAATTTAAAATGATACCAAAAAATAGAGAATTTCAAATTGTCTCATCACTCTATATAATATGAATATTAAATTGTTTATTACTAATTTTTCGAATTTTGCAAGATGGTCCTCATATTTTATAAAAATTTCAAATTCACCCCCAAAATTTCAATAATATTACAAATAAGTCTCTAATAATTTTCATATTTTACAAATTAATCCTTCAAATTTTCAAAAATTGCAAATTGGTCCCTATTTTTCATATTTTAAAGTTGATCCAAAAATTTAAAATTATGAAAATTGCCCAAAAAATTTACAATGATTCATTTTAATACTCTATCCAAACAAAAGAATTTAAAATTGAATGGATTCTAATTGAATCATTTGAATTACCTAGAATTTTGAATTCCTTAAAAATTTTAAGTTATCTCATCCAAACACACTCTTTTACTTTTGAAAATTCCTTAAAAATTCCTTAACTTTTGAAAATTTGAAAGATCAATTTGTAAAATTTAAAAATTATTAGGGACTTATTTGTAATATTTTTGAAATTTTTTAGGATAAATTTGAAATTTTCATAAAATATGAAGACCATCTTACAAAATTTGAAAAATTAATAATAAACAGTTTAACATTCATATTATATAGAGTGATGAAACAATTTGAAATTCTTTACATTTTGATGTCATTTTAAATTCCTTAAATTTGAAATTTTTTACTTTTGATGTCATTTTCAATAAAATTTGGTCAAGTCATTTCAAATTTCGTAAAAAACTTATTTTCTCTTATTAAAATGTTTTATCTAAATACACCATAAAGTAATAGGTAAGTGAATTTTCCCACTAATAAATGTTCAAGTCACCATATTTCTATCTAATATGAGATTATTTTCCCCACTTTCTCACACTTGTTTATATCATTCCAAATATATTTTAGGATGATCCTAAGGAATAAAAAAAGTAGAAGTTAATGTAACAGCTTAAATGTAAACATACAACGATATTGAGTTGTCTAGAATTGTTGAACTTACTGCACTCATGACCTTTCTTAACCTCCTAACAATAGGTACTCACTCATCATCTTAAAATACCAAAAATGTCACGTGTTTGATATACTCGACTTTAACTTCAACTTTCAGATAAAGATGGTTAAAAAGACTAAAAAAAATGCTCACAGTGTTTAATGAAGATGGCAAAAACTATCTAGAAATGAACTTTATTCATTTTATTAAAATCACACAAAATCCAAATATCACATTTTTGTGAAATGGAGGAAATAGATATTTCCACGAATGTGAATATTTCAAACTAAGGCAAAGCAAAACCGACAAGTATTGGTCAGCGTTGCTTTCTTTTCGCACTGTGCTTAGTGTCTTTTGACATCACTTAATGTTGGACGTTTCAATCACAATTATTAATTCAATTGTGCAATTTGAGATTAATTTCTCTTATACACACACTCACGTCGGCTAACATGCTTTATTTTTCTTTTTAATTTGTCTGTGGACTCAACTTCATGAGAAACAATTATGATATTTGTTGGACATGATTGTCTAATGGACTAAAAGATAAAATTAGATCAATCTCATTAAATCGGTGTAGGAACATCAGGAAACAAAATGTGAATTCGAATCCACGAGTCCGCGACATTCAATTTGTTCACGTTTAAAAATGGTGTATTTCAACCACTATAATATTTGACCAAAAAAATGGATCAAATACAAGAAGGCAATGAAAACTAAAACAAGCTGAAAACAATTTAATAAATACGGTTTTATTTATTATCATAAATACGGTTTCATTTTAATAATGAGAAATGACAAATTATACTTACATGGTGACACAATGTCAATGACATCTATTAAATGAAAATATTAATTGTACGATAATCTTAGATTGTTTATGAAAATTATGAGTATGAATCTTGAGAATATTTATGATGAGTATAAATTTTGGATTATGCAAGATCAAGTCTTGTTCATTTGGTTGTCATCTACAATCTCAAAATCGATCATGCCCAGGGTTATTTGTGCAAAAACAAGTATGATGATAGGGTAATGTTCACGAATACTTCAACACATAGTTGAAAGCAAGGGTTTGTTAGCTATGGATTGAACTAAAGTAAACAAATAAAGATAATCGCTCCATCACTGAATTCATGTTGAGAACCAAAGCAATAGAAAACTCTCTTCTTGTAGTTGGAGATTCAATCTCTAAGAAAAATCAAATTGACTATAAATCATATGGTCTTTCTAGAGAGTACAATCCATTTGTGATAGAGAGGTATGGAATTTGGATTCTACAACTCTTTGTAATGTGGGAGTCATTCTTTATGTTCAAGAGGCTCAACTAGACAAATTTAGGCAAGAAGTAGCTGCCTCACTTGTTCCTGCAAATATTTTCTACACGAATAAAGGATAGCTTTTGCACTAACCTAATCGATTGTACAATATAAAATTTGTCCAAAATCTTCAGATGGTTCCTGATTCTATTGACATGTCTCTAATGTTGGTGGAGGATATGGGGATCGAATGGTCTAGATGGGGGTGAATAGACATTTTCCCTAAAACCATTTTCAAAAACATTTCCTTTTAGAAAATCATAGTTTTATATGAAAATGTGCAAATAGCTTTGAGGCCAATTGTTGATATCATGAAAACACATTACAAATGGAAGTGAAAGATAGCAATGATTTTATAAAACATATGATTAAATGGATATTTCAGTTAACTTAGATTATCAGAAACCAAAACAACTGAGAAGTATGAATTTGCTTAAACAAGCAATTCAACAATCATCATAATTCAATTTTCACACAAAGCTCAAATTGAATTTGATAAATTGAATGATCAATCTAACAATAAGAGTTCATACAACAATAATCACAAAAGATAATGTTCAAATGACTAGATCTATAACAACATAAACTTTAATCAAGAAATTGATATATGCAAATAAATCTAACACGTTATTCTATGGAAGCAATACAAACCTAAGGATACAAAACTATACATGAAATTAAAGAGAGGGAGCAAAGAAGAAGATTACACCAGATATAAAGTGGTTCATCTCTATCGTCCTCGCATGAGCTTAATCCACTCTTGAATGGTTTCCTAATGAAAAATATTTTCTTCCACTATAAAATAATATGGCAATTGCTTATAGAAATTACACAACCACTTAATACAAGATACTCCTAAAAAATAGCTAGTCTTCTTATCTTGATCCTTTATTGTTGTATATGACGTCTAGTTCGCCAATCTTGCAAGATTCGCCTGATGTCGACTTAACTCGATAGTTTTCATACCTAAAAGAAATCCAATTAGCCCTTGTTTTTTGTTGCCTAGCTGGATACCTTTGAGGGGTTTTTAAATGTCCACAGGGACCTTAGTCTTGACCATAGTATTGTTTTAGGGATATAGGTACATATTGGATTTTAACACCATCCCAAACTTGGATCCTATTTTACCCCATTTGAGTGGTTTGGATCTTAGGAGGAATACCCCATAGATTAACTCAAACAATAGAGATGGCAATTCGGCCTTTCCCCAGTGGATACTCACAAAATTAACCACAACGGGTAGGGTAAAAAACCTTTAAAATGGGTACGGGCACGAACTCGGGTAATTATCCACTTAAATAAACGGGGATGAGTGCGGGTATGGGCACCTTAGTGCCCACCCCAACTCATACTCGCACAATACATATTTATATATTTTAATTTATATTATTATATAAAAATAATTTTCTATAAATTTTTAAAAATAAATCAATTTTAAACTACTACATATGATCATTTGTTTCATAATTCAACAATAAAATTATTTTAAAACTTTTTAATGTTTTTCAAAATTTACAATAATATAAAATTTTATACTTGATATTATTATTTTTATTAGAAATGCGGGTAACGGGTACAAGTATGGGTACATATATATATCCATAGGGCACGTGTATCGGTGGCAATGTTGGTATCCAAGCGGATACAGACTCTGGTATGAGGATTGTTTTCAACTGTGGGTACCCAACTCTGCCCATTACCATCCCTATCAAATAGGGACTTTGTAGAGTTTATCAGATTGAGAGACAAAATCCTGAAAGCAAGGCTTAACAGAAAGACACTCGTTTCAAAATATCCAAGGATTTCCTTTGAGAATTGTAACTCGATTTGTGTGGTCTTTAATCACTATCGTATTTTTGCTACTTTATGATTTCTTGTTTTTTCCTGGTGAAGTTGGTTATGGAAGGGAAAAGATATCTTAAACTCACCCTGCTTTGCATATTGTTATTTAACTGATGCCCACATGGTTTTGGGTTCTTCTTTAGCTTATTTCACCTTTGGTATAGTACAAAAATTTGTCCTTTTTGATATTGATGGGGGTTTCTTTATATGAGTTTGGGTATGAGATGAGTGTTGATTGATAGAGTGATGTTGATGTTTTTGTGTTTCTGTATCATCATAATTTTCTGATGTTTTTCTTAGGTTTAGAAACCTAATTGTTGTTTTTTGTTTGGTGTGCTCGCAAAGATCTTACGACCTTTTGCCTACGTACCCCCAAAAAGATAATCGAGGGATCAGAGCATCGTAGTTCCTCCTAAAAGGCTAGAGCTATGAGGAAAGGGTTGATTTGTATCCTGGTTAAAACACAAGATGATGATTCTCAAATGTTTGATTTGTGTCTTGATCAAAGTCCAAGATTGAAGCTAAAGGTATATTTGTTTCCTGATCAAAGCCCAGGATTGAAGCTAAAAAAACTGTTGTTTTGTAACTGGTTAGTTGCTTAAATTACAAAGCTCAAGGCGTAAGCTGAATGATATCTTGATTTCAAAGCTGAATAGTATCTGAATGGGTATCCTGAATTGCATAGCTCAAGGAGGACTGGATGGTTGACCTGAATTGCATAGCTCAGGACAGCTGAATAGGTTATCTTGATTTTCATAGCTCAAGAAAGGTTGGATGTTTAGCTTAGTTGAAATCCAAGACCATAACTGGTGTTGTGGGAATTTAGCTTAGTTAAAGTCCAAGATTATGACTAAATTGATGTTGTTTAGCTTAGTTAAAGTCCAAGACTATGATTGTAATGAAAGAATTAGCTTAGTTAAAGTCCAAGACTATGACTGCATTTGAATGTTGTTAGCTTAGTTAAAGTCCACGACTATGATTGATTTTGAGTGACTGTAAAGTGTATGACTATTTGTGCCTTGATTAAAGCCCAAGGTTGAAGCTAAAAGGTACTCAGTAGAGAGAATTTGTCAACTCTAATAGGGAAGATTTTGATTTATATGTGCCTTGATTGAAGCCCAAGGTTGAAGTTGAAAGATGAAAGCTGACTCTATTGGGAAAGTTTTATTTGTGTCCTGATTTGGAAGCCCATTTGTGAAGCTTATTTGTGAGAGACTGACTCTTGATTATCTATATCTTATATGAAGCCTAATATGGAAGGCTAAAAATTGTTGGGAGACTGACTTTATAATAAGAGTGTTTTGTCTGTTGGTTTGATAAATGTTTTAAAGGTCATTAGAAATTCCTTTGTCTGGAGATGATTCAATTGTACAAAGCCCAATAGGAGGTTATCTTGGTCATCCATCAGGAAGAGTGAGACTATTGTAGGGTGTTTGATTCTAAGGTATGTTCCTATGCTTTTAGGAAGTCTGAAAGGGTCCTTGTTTTTAAGCCTAAAAAGAGGCTAGGTTACCTGTATGAGGCCCATAGGTCCTTGGATAAAGCCCAAGAAAAGGCTGGGGAAGGCTAAGTAACATCTAAGCCTGAGAGAATGCACCTTTAAGAGGCTTGTGGTCCTTGAATGAAACCCTAAGAGGAGGCTACGTTTTGCCCTAGTTTTTGTTCTATTTATTCAGAGGTTAGGTCTGGTGACAGTAACTTGATTGCTTAAATTCTAGCAGAGATGCATATATAAACAGTAAAGATGCATGAAGACAAATAAAAGGTGTCGGTGAATGTTTTTAACAGCTTTTATTATTGTCTTTGCTATGGTTTGAGTATTCTTAAGTTGTTTTATTAGGAATGAAGTTGAGTGTTACATTAGGAAGCAGAGGCCCAAAATCCTGAGGAAGAAAGATTACAGTTTTTTTTACATTGTATTATCTTTGTCATTAAGAAGTTTATTATTATCTTTCCTTTAGTATGAGGTAAAGAAAGATAATTTTGGAAAACAGTTATATTATAAACAAGCAACATCAGTTTAAGAAAACAACGAGAAGTTAGAAAGAGAAGCAGATGGCTCAGAAGCCAATAATAGAGCTTAAACATAAGGATGCCTATGAAATTTATTTTGTTGATTAATTATCTGATGATTTCATACACAGAGTATGACTTGGATGCTGAAAAGCTTTCTACAGCCTAGAAAGCAGTTCACCGGAGTGAAACTCAGTCTAATTGTTGGTGTATTAGATATTTAGTCATAAAGGTGAAAAAAATAAAAGGAGATGAGATTTGTAAACAAATGCTCATGAATCTCTGTTTAGGAGATTAAAAACTATTTAAGAAACAGTTTGTGGGTTCAGGACTTATACGAAAACCTGACGAAGTTTTAAAACAGGCCGGAGAAAGTTTAAAACAAAAAAAATGAGTCCTAAACACAAAGGATTCCTCATGACACATTTTGACAATTCATTTTAGAAAACAAATGGTTATGTGTAAAGATATTCACAGAGAAAGATTCACAGATGAAAACTTAATGCGGCGAAAAAGGCGATCGCGACGAATTTTTGAAAATGGATCAGATGAACCCTAATGGTTCATTTTTTAAAAAGGGATGGGTCTTACACTCTAATAGAGGGCCAATAGTGTGACAAAAGTCAAATTGCGGGTATGAAAGTCAAAATCCTAATTTTGGAATATTTTGAATATTTTTTTGAATTAAAATATTAAAATATTTGATAAATTTCAAACACTAATGAAAAACAAGTTGAAACCTTGGATCAATGTTTGAAAAATTATGTTTTATCCATAAGACAACTTGAATATCATTTATGTTTGAAAAATCAAGTGAAAGAATCGAATTTTAAAATGTTTAGAAACAAATAAAGTTAATTCTTTAAGAAAATAATAAATATATTAAAAATATATATTTTTTGGAGATTTTTTCATGGAATAAAATATTTAAACATTTTTTAGAATTAATTAAAAAAGAATCATTTAAAAACTCAAAAGAATCAGAGAGTTATTAATTTTTGAATTAATTAACAAAATAATAGAAAATTCAAATATTCAAATATTTGAAAAAGGCGCCAAGAACACCTTGGGCAAGAACACGCGTGAAGCAGTTTGACCAGGATTTGCAAAATGGATCGTATTTCATGGAATAGGCATCCATTTGAGATGATTTAAACATCAAAATCACTCGTTATGATCCCACGAACCCAATGGTACCGATTAATTTCATTTATTTTGTGTGAGGAGTGAGAAATCAGTGATGAACACTGAAGAATCCTAATTTTTCCTGAGCCTCATGAAATTCTACATGATGATTGTTTTATGAAATTGATTTAGGGGAATCTCTTAGAATATGATTACACTCATATGGCAAAAAGATAGTGTGAGGAAATATTCATGGATTATATGATTTGGCCTAGTTTAAGGCTTACCTGAACTTGGAGTTGCTATTGGAGTTGTGATTTCGAGCTAGAGGTGTTACAGAGATGTTGTGATGATCTGGACAGCTTCCCTACACCATATGGAGTGTGTTTGAACACTTGGACTTGATTGCAAATGGCTGGATCAGCTTCTGATCTTCAAGTTGCAGAAACAAGGACTTTTGGAGGTTTTGATGTGTGAATCTGAGGTGGGAGTGTTACATAGGTGATCTAAGTGTTTGAACACCTCATAAACATCATATGTGATGTGTGTGAGCAATTGGTTTGAGCTTGTGCTAGCTCAAACTCAAAAACCAGAAGTGATTGCTCAAAATATTTAGTTTTGAGTCTTTGAGAGCAAAAGAAGAGAAAGCTTAGTGATCAGAGGCTTTGGTGTAATTTTATGATGGAATGGAGTTTCTATTTATATGCAAACACGTTGAACAAACTTGGCCTCCAAGATTTGAAGTGATGAGGTCACAATTATTGAGTCATTGTTTATGAAAATATCTCTTACAAATGAAATGATGATTTTGTGAAATAGCTCAGCTATGCAGCAACAAAATTCACATTCCTCAGAAGTTTGATGCTTGGATTGTGTCCACTCATTGCTTGCTGAACAAGAGATTTAAGAATATGCCTTTTGGAAGATTTGTGGCCCTTGGATCAAAATACATAATGTTGAATTCTATGAATGTCATTTTGGTGAATTACATGGTGCAATAATGAATTTGCAGGTTTGATCAAACTTGTAATCATTTTTTAGATGCTTAAATCCACTAGATAAAGTTCTTTGACTTAAAAAATCAGATTTCACAAGTTTGTGAAAAATCTATTTTTGCAAAACAGCTTGAGATGCTTACTTTGATCCACGATTTCTTCATGTATAAGCAAGATCTTTTCATGCCAATTGATTCTTTGAATTGTTGGAAATATTTGCAACAACATTGGTGTTTTGGAAATGATCTGAATCAATTTGGAACTTGGTGTAAAATCCTTCCAAGTTTTGATGTTTTGCTGATTTTACACTTAGGCAGATTTTTTTCTAAGTGTTGAAAATCAGTTTTTTTCTTGATTTTGATCCATCTTCAACTTGAAATCCACAAGGAATTGGAGTTTATCCTAGTTGAATCATTTGTAGTTCTTAGCAAGATATTTCATTTGAGATTTGGTTCACCAAAATATGATGCTTGGATCACAAGTTATGATGCTTGAAAGTAGGGTACTTGAACATTTTTTTCCATGACTTGGAAAATTTTCTAAGTTTCAAAGGTTGCCCTTTTTAGAAGTTATCTTCAAATTTCCGATTTTTTGTGATCATATGCATTCATGGACCATATATTCTTGAAATATAGGACATGAAGATTATTTTGGGTGAAAAGTCAAACTTTGACTTTTTGGTCCATATGGAAATTACACTAGATACCCCTGGATTTCTGATTTTCTAACTGGACATCCTATGATGTATTTTGTCCTTATGAATGGACTTCTATGATGTATATGAGCTATTTAAACCATTCATATCATATAGGCTCTTGTCTAGATGAAAATCTTGACTTTTGGTTCCCCGATTAGTCAAAAACCCTAATTTGGGCACTATGAAACCCTAATCTTGCAGTCTTTAATCTCTGCACCTATTGTACTTGTAAATGGATTGTTAAGGTCATGTCAACATTCTCAATGATATGTAGAGGCCTTGGCTCCTTTTCCCATGAAAATTTTCATCTGGAGGGCTCAAAAGACTGAAACCCTAATTGGTGATTGTGATGGCTCGGGGCCCAGATCATTGAGACTTTTGTACAACCCTTGAAAGATTTTCTATCATTTGAGATTCCTTAATCCTTTGATTGGTAATTTAAAGGTTTAAAATCTTATGTATTAATGATTGATCCTTTTCCTGAATCCTATGAGGGACTCAGGAATCCTGATTCATTATAGGGATACTGTTCAAACCAATCTGGCACAGTTCTTTGGTCAATGGATATCTTCTGATGATGTACATATCTTAGGGTAAAAATTTAGGGTATGACAAGAATCATTTTGATGTTTGAAGGATTATTCAGAGATATGTAATATAACATTGCCTCAAACTCTTAGATTTGTAGTCTTCCAACTGAACTTTGGGTGTTCATTATAAAGTGTGGCAGATTCGGTGGTCACCATTTATATGAAGACAAAGTGGTAGAAAGTCAGTGGGTGTAGGTTTTGGTGTTTATTCTTTTGAATTTTTAAGTTTGATTAGATAAGTGGAAGAAAGTATTTATGTTTTAGTATTAAGACTATGTTTAAATTGTGTTTCTATAATGAATAATTTATGGGTTGTTAAGCATAAACATTTTGGTAGAGTTATGTTTTGAATGTGTAATTAACATATTAATGTTTTGAATGTTTCATGTTCAATTTTAAGATTGCGTTGTTATAAAATCTATGTTTTCTAAAGTTTGTGCTCAGTCTGATAATTGAAACAATTATATTGTATGAGTATATTATTGTAATTTTAAAGTGTGTGATTAAAATGTGACGTCATATAAAAGCTGTCAAAGTAAAAAAATTGTATGGTAAAATAGTCAATGAATATACCAATGTATGCTCAAAGTTGGAAGGAATGTTTGTGCTATTGAGGTGTAATTGGGTTGTAGTTGTAAGAGCAATTTGCTTCCGGAGCAGATTTTTCTTCTAGGAGAAAGTGGCTTAAGGGTTTAACTTCAACTTGTTTTGCATATTGGTGTTGCTTTGTGGTATGGTAATTCGATTATGTTTTGCACATAATTTGTAATGTCAGCAAGATGTCCACCTTGTATCTCCAGTTGCATAGTGTTGAGTTGATGCATTACTTATGCATATATTTCTCTATATCAGTTTTTTGTTGGTGCTCATCCTAAGCCTGTTAAAATATATTGACTATCAGGAATGATAATAAATACAAAATTAAATGGTAGGTAATGGAAACAAAAACTGAATATCCAATGTGAAATGAGATAGTATAATATTGATGGTATTTGTTATACCCATTTAAGAGACATGGTGTTATAACATACCATTCAAATGTTATTGAATTTTTCTTTATAAACAATGTTTATTGTTGTAGATTTTGCATTGATTTGATCATAGTGTATCAAGATTTTGATACCCTTTTTGGTTGTGACTCTTGAAAGTGCAACATAGTGTATCAACATCTCTTAGTATATAGTCCTACCCAATCTAAACATTGATCTTGAGATTTTTTAATTTTCATTGTATAAGATACAATAATTGGGAATTGACGCTTGTTTAATTTGAAAGGCCAGGGGGATTGAGGTCGTGACATATCCATTCGGGGTATGTAAATCAATTTTCCTTTCCCTTTTCCAGCCATGATACTTGCTTCAATAACATTATTTCCCATCTTAGTTATGACCAACCTTGTGCCATTACACAAACCTTCAGAATGATCGATGTTCCACATAAACATAATAGGTGTTCCAACCTTCAACTTAATGTGATGGTTAGGAAACACATATATGTTCAAAGAACTGAGAAAATCGAGGCTTAAGACATCAAGGAAGTTGTTGTCTTGTATTTCCCAATGGTCAACTGTGTTTGAGCTGTAGGAATCCCGTAACTCACTAATATATGAGATGAATATAAGTATAAGGGTAACAGAAGAAAAAAAAACTGAAATTGAAAAAAAATTTGGAAAATATACCTAGCATCAATGCAAGAACATGTTCATTGATATGATCAACAACTTCCAATGTTGATGCTAGGATGGCCCTACCCTTGAGATAATCGTATGATTAATAACTATAATGAAATTCAGATAAATACTCTTGACAATGGAAACAATAGGATTGATAAAGTTTGTTATTAAAAGCTTAGGTGACACATGAATTTTGGCATATCCTTCATTTGGTTTAGATACTCTTCCTTCACCAATTTGTAGAAGCCAATTTTAAAAGGTAGTGATTTCCTTTTTTCCTTTTCACTTGGTCCACAATACAAATGCATGTTCTTGGTTAAAGTTAATTTTTTTACAGAATGCCATATATAAGAAGCTTTAATTGATGAGTGGATAATATCAGAACGACTCCCTCTAAGAATGACTGGTAAAATTTGTCTAAAGTCACCACAAAAAACAACAACCTTTCCACCAAAAGCATCATCGGAGTTTACATACATACTTACTTATGACATCCTTCAATGTTTGATCTAGTGCCTTAAAAGCATACTTATGCGTCATGCCTCGTCCCAAATAATCAGCTTCATTTGCCTTAGTCATAGTCAACTTTACAAGTAGAATTTTCCAATTTTGGGGCGGGTATTTTGAACTTAGAATGAGTTGTTCTATCTCCCAGCAACAAAAGAGTTGTTATTCCACTTGTTGCAACCATCAAACAGATATCATGTTTTGATCTCAACGCACTTGCAATTTTCTCAACATATTAGTCTTACAAGTACCGCCATAACCATGGAGGAAAAAATCACTACCTCTTTGAGCATTGATCGTGCCAATGATTTTAGTGTATATACTTCTTTGTTCATCTAAAAAAGGAAATAAAAAAGGTTATTTAAAAATGAAATACAATAGCTGGATGTTTAAGACCTGAAATGTGAGCATGTAGAAGTTTGGAAATTCTTAAAAATTGGCCAGATTAAAATACCAGTAAGAGCATTGTAAAGAGAATCAAGTATGTAAGGAAATTC
Organism: Lathyrus aphaca; assembly: GCA_963966055.1. NCBI lineage: Eukaryota > Viridiplantae > Streptophyta > Magnoliopsida > Fabales > Fabaceae > Lathyrus > Lathyrus aphaca. The sequence goes on along the minus strand of OZ014522.1, from coordinate 529,778,298 downwards.
AAAAATATATTTGCAATGTTAGACAGTATAATCAGCACTGAAATATATGTATAATCAGAAAAGTAAATGTCAAAACACGATATGAATTATAATCCAAAAATCATTTCATATAAAGACTGAAAGGTATGTATAATGACATTAGTGTTTATTGCAAAAGGCCTGGATTAAGTGCCATATGTCTTTGTTTATGTAAGAACCCATCAGACAATAAAATTCAGATCTGATCTCGTACATGATCAAGTCAGTTAATTGCACCTAACAATAGCATAATGACGAAAGGTTTCCAATGAAAATGATCTAAACCCCATTGTCTAGACTTTATAATAGCTCCAATGTACTCACGATCATCTTCAAGGAATTCCATTGCAAAGCAAGCATCCCTAAAAGAATCATGTTGAGTATCGCAAACTTTACGTATTTTCCCATAAGAAGTAGGTCATTTGACGACAATCAACGTTATTCTCAGATAACAAAGTTCCCCAGTAGTAGGTGATACCCAGATTAAGCGGCCAATTGTGAACCCTTTTTTCGCAGTTTCCATAATCTATTTCTCTTTTCATACAAACTTAGTCACAAATTCATCGTAAGTCAAGTTGCGAGCTTCTTCATATTTTGTATCTGCAACCATCTAAGCTGAGAACATTGATTTAGTAACACTTGTTTTTTCTAGTATGTGCTCCATATATCAAAAATTGTAGTATATAGTTTTCTCCCCAATCAAATGAAATAACTTCGTTCCACAACAGGCTTGTGCCCATGAATTTTATAACCAAAAATCTGCCAACATGTTTCACTCTGAGAGACGTATCTACAATCCAGGTATTGTTTGATCTCATCAATGGGCTCATCTTGTTGCAATGTTCTGGTTGATGTAGGTACTATTGTTGGTGTGATTCATTCATACCCCTTGTGTATGTATTTGAAAAGATATTTGATCGAGGTACTTTGTTTACACCACTCCATATTGATATTTGTGTGATATTTCAATAACAAACTTGTGTTATACGACACAACATGCCTATTGTCCAAAGGAATTCCATTTTTGTGAATAACGTATGCATTAGATCTTCTTCGATAAAGTGGATAACCATCGACATCAACAATTGTATTCTTAATGAATTTCTTTGGAAAGTATTTCGAATACTTCTATTCTTCATACATGAGGAGGATGGTCGTGATAGACCATACAAACCATGGATATATGTTCCTTGACTAAGTTGTACAAAGTTGGATGCAATTTAGGGTTTAGAATCTCTGCATAAATGTTACTCCCTCCGTCCCAAAATAATTGTCACATTTCAGAAAAAAAATTGTCCCAATATACTTGTCACTTTAGATTACCAAGACATTTTTATATTTAATCTTCTAATTGTATCCTCTAATAAATACTCTTAATTAATTGTTTTCTCACTTAACATTAATGCTAATTTGAATACACCAATAGGTAATTAGGATAATTTGGTAAATTTATTATTCTCTCTCTCTTTTATTTATTATTGTTTCTTAATCTGTGTGAAATGATCAAATGTGACAAATAATATGGGACGGAGGGAGTATTATCTATGTCGGCTGATGTCGAATACTTGATTTGAGGGTGCAAAAAGATTAGAATGTGAGCATGCGATAATCCTTGTTTTTTAAATTCAATTTTATACATATCTGAAATACCAAAATTCATAAAAATGTCAACTATAATTTTGGAAAAGCACTAAAGTCAAATTCGTAATGAAATATGTAAGACATGCATGCCAACACTCTGCCAAGAACATGTATTTTAGTTAAATCCACCATGAGCTCATCAAATTTGATTTAGAAAACTTTAGAAATGATGTATGGTAGATCACGTGGCTTTAAGTTTTTATTTGAAAGCAACTGTGTGATTTCATACCAAGTGGAATTACAAATAATGTTATGAATAAATCAGGGAAATCTATCTTACTTGAAATTGACATACCGTCAAAATATAGTTGATTGATGTATCTCTTGCTTCCAACAAAAGAAGATGGCAACACAACTCGCTTTCCCTTTTCCCCCTTATGCTATGTTGATTACTTTTCGATTGTCCTTGCAAATTATTATATTTGCCAACTCTTAACTTAGATTGATTATTCCTTAACCAATTAAGACGTTCAAACTCCAACATAGCGTAACCATCCACCAAGAATTGTTGGAATAATTTTCTTGAAAACAACTGAGGTGAAAGAGTCATTAGTAAAATAAATACCGCACTAAGTTGCTAATCTGATTCTACCTTGCCATTTCTATCATAAATCTGATCTTAGATAAAGATTGTATGCGTCCCAATTATAATATCATAAAATGGAGTGAAGTTTATAACTTTGTCCAGTATTATATGTTGTTTGTATCACCAATTGTGGTTCCTCTAGTGAACTTTATGAAAAACTTAAGATTTGAAAGTCTGAGTTCCAACTCATTAACTTAAACCAGAAAGTTGGCTATTTTCTAAGTGTTGTTAATAGCTAAATGTGAATCGAAAGTCTTGTTGTTTGTATCACCAATTGTGGTTCCTCTAGTGAACTTTATGAAAAACTTAAGATTTGAAAGTCTGAGTTCCAACTCATTAACTTGAACCAGAAAGTTGGCTATTTTCTAAGTGTTATTAATAGCTAACTGTGAATCGAAAGTCTTGTTGTTTGTATCACCAATTGTGGTTCCTCTAGTGAACTTTATGAAAAACTTAAGATTTGAAAGTCTGAGTTCCAACTCATTAACTTGAACCAGAAAGTTGACTATTTTCTAAGTGTTGTTAATAGCTAACTGTGAATCGAAAGTCTTCTTATACAATGGTGGAATGATGACATGGATGTCAATACCCTGTTACGGGAAAGTAAAACACTCATTTCCATTATAATCATCAAAACCTAAAATAAATAAAACTGCGCGAATATTATCAAGAACAAATGTATTACACAAATAATAACCCATATGCAAGTTATGAAACAACCAAAAATCATTGTTGAAGATGAAATAACATAAATTTTTATATTTGGCGACGACAATCATCTCAAAATGTTCTTTCGTATTAGAGACTACATTTCATCTATGATGAATTTTCACAACGATCTTCCAAATCTCCTTAGTGTCGTTAATGTCTTTGACGTTCTCAAATTACCTTGCCATGTAATCCGAATTTGGTTCTATAAATGAACAAAAATTGGAGAGATGAGAGAATAACAAAAGTTGCAAAATATAAAAATAAAATTAAAAAAATATAAGAAAATTGGTATGCAGAGAATCTACATGAAGAAGAAAAACTGTGACATGATGTTTGCTTTTTGATTATATAGTAAGTATGAAGTGATGTTTTGGTTGGAAAAAAATTGAATTCAACACAGATGGTGAGCTAGCAGTACAAATGCAATGCATAATTGGTTTCACATGAACTAAAAAACCAGATTCAAACCATTTACTGATATACCCTCCAAACAGTAGCTTTGGACCAATTAAAAAAAATGTAATATTGACTTTTTCATAGCCGTTTATTTTCTTATATGATAGATTAATTTATATTTTTAATGATATGTCATGTGTATCAAATTACGTAAGACAAATTAATTCGATAAAATTATCGAATTTTTAATTAAATAGTAAAATTATTCTCTATTTTGACAACTTAGTTACATAAATTTACCAACATTTATAAATTTACCATAAAAATATCAAGGTGGGTTCTTATTTGCCTAACTCGTACTTAGAGTAGTTCCCAAATATTAATATCACATGGGACATATAAATCCCTTTACTCCATTTTTTTGGATTTGGGAGTTTCTTTGTCGGTGCCTTGAGATCGAGTTATATGGGGAGTAGATTTCTTTAGGCTCTTTGTTTTTGCATTATAAGAAACTTTGTTAAAATAAAAAAATTCAAAGTTAAATTCCACTGTTGTATATAGTTAGCAGTTTGTTGGACCTTATGAACTTCTAGGAATTTTATCATATTTGAAGAAGGAAGATTCTAAAAAGTGGTTTATGTAGTCTATTTCATAGGAAAGTGATCTTTCTAGTTTTTTTTTCCTACGATGATTCCTTGTTTTAGTAAGGGTTGAGCATCCTTATATTCCTTTTAATATATATTTTTTTCTTATAAAACAAAAAGTAAACAACCACGTGGGACATATAAATCCCTCTGAATATAACACCGATCCTCCATTCCGCACTTTACGTTCTTGTTCTTCACCTATGATCTTTGTCTTTAACTTCCAACTACTTTTCACATAAACAACAAAAACGAATCTCATAACAGAATCTCCATGACAAAGCTAAAGGAAGGAACAAGACCACCATGGGTAGGACTTGGAGCTGCAGTATGGGTTCAAATTGCCGTAGGAAGTGCTTACACATTCCCACTCTATTCACCTTCCTTCAAATCCGTTCTTGGTTTCAACCAAAGACAAGTTTCTCTTCTCGGTGTTGCCAATGATATTGGTGAGAATGTTGGTCTTCTTCCTGGTATTGTTTGTAACAAGTTCCCTCCTTGGCTTATGCTTTTCCTAGGTGGTCTCTTTTCTTTCCTCGGTTTTGGTCTTCTATGGCTTTCTATCTCCGAAACACTTCCCTCACTTCCTTATCCTCTGGTAAACAACTTCTTATCTTCTCTTGTTTATTTAGTATTTTTTATATATTTTATTTCCTAATAAAATCTTGATCTGAGAAAAAACAAAATCTGAACTCTCAAGTCTCAACAACAACATAGTACACAACTTGATCTGAGGTTTTGGAGAAAGAGACAAAAGTTTTGTGCACATATTTATATTATTTTACAATATTTGCAGCTATGGTTTGCACTTGTTATTGCTACCAACAGTTGTGCATGGTTAAGCACTGCTATTCTTGTCACAAACATGAGAAATTTTTCTGCTAGTAGAGGCACAGTTGCAGGTATACTAAAAGGTTATGGAGGGATAAGTGCTGCAGTTTTCACCGAAATCTTCAGGGCACTTCTTCATAATTCTTCTTCTAATTTCCTCTTGTTCCTTGCCGTCGGAATTCCTGTTTTGTGCTTCACTGTAATGTTTCTCGTTCGGCCTTGTACACCGGTTTCCGGTGAGAGTTCTTCGGAGAAATGGCATTTTCTTTTCATCCAAGGCTCAAGTGTGGCCTTAGGTGTATATTTACTTGTAACTACGACACTTGATTATTTTGTCCATATAAATTCTAGTGTTTTTTATGTTTTGGTGGCTGTGATGATTCTTCTTCTCATGGCTCCACTTGCTATTCCGGTGAAGATGACACTCTTTCCTCAAAAACTCACTCAATCAGAAGAAAATGAGATAGGTGAAAGCAGAGAAGAAGGAGAAAACGCGAAACCTCTTTTACAGTCTTCGTCGGCTACTACTCTTGGTAGTTTCAATGATGCTGATGGTTCATCTGAGATTGGTATGCTTCTTGCTGAGGGTGAAGGAGCTGTAGTACCTTCGAAAAAGAGAAGGCCGAGAAGAGGGGAAGATTTTACGTTTTTGGAGGCATTGGTTAAGGCCGATTTCTGGCTTTTGTTTTTTGTTTACTTCGCCGGTGTTGGAACTGGTGTCACTGTTATTAATAATCTGGCTCAAGTAGGTGCTGCTCAAGGTGTTGAAGATATCACTATCTTACTCTCAGTTTTCAGTTTTTTCAATTTCGTCGGACGCCTTGGTGGAGGAGTTGTTTCTGAACATTTTGTCAGGTAATTTCTGAAATACTCTTTCTATATAGCAGTGTCGGTGTCCTATGTTTTGACATTATTCGTGTCAGAGTCTGTGCGTCATAATGTATGTTGTGTTGATAATTTGCAGGACGAGAACGATCCCAAGGACAGTTTGGATGACATCCACACAGATAATTATGATAATCTTGTACCTTTTATTTGCATATGCCATCAAAGGAACACTTTATCCAGCAGTTGGATTTCTCGGCATCTGCTACGGCGTACAATTTTCAATACTGATTCCAACAGTTTCAGAGCTTTTCGGTTTGAAGCACTTTGGCTTATTTTTCAACTTCATGTTATTAGGAAATCCACTTGGTGCATTATTTTTCTCAGCGCTTCTAGCCGGCCGTATATACGACAGTGAGTTGGCAAAGCAACAAGCGGTTGGTCTCGTTGCTTCAACTGTTTCGTGTATCGGTCCAGATTGTTTTAAGGTTACGTTTCTCGTACTTGCTGTTGTGTGTGTTGCTGGTGCGATCTCCAGCATCATCTTGAGCTTAAGAATTAAGCCCGTTTACCAAATGCTTTACTCCGGTGGCTCTTTCAGGCTGCCTCAAATGACATGCCAATGAAAGATCACTCCTAAGTCCATAGTCATGATAGGTTTGTTGCAAAAAAATTCTCTGCAGGCAATTTTATGGCGAAGTCTTTTCAGACCGTTAGATTGAGAAAGAGAATCGTCTCTCTCTTAATCTAACGGTTTGCGACTTGTTGTAGATGATTATATATGGCTGATCATCAATGTAGTTATTCGATAGTAAGTTTTGGCTTAGACGCGCGTGGAATCACTTGTTTCGCGCGTGAAATGAAGCTATTCGACAGTGTGATATTATATTTAAAAGTTAAATTATCTGATATGTATTCTGAATGTAGAATAGAAAGGGATTCAATCTATCGTATACTTGAAATGATCAAATATTTTCATATGTGATGTGCTATAACTAGTGAGCTTCTTTTATGTGTATTTTGTTTTGGCAAAAGCTTCATATATGTGTGCTATTAGATATTGTTAAATGTGAGTTTTCATATATGGAGCATCTCTATTCTATGTGCATGAAAATTGATTTTGAATGAAAAGATTATATAAAATTGATTTGGACTAAAAGATTATTTGACGAAGTATTGGAAGACAGCAAGTAACCTCAATTTTTTAAATGTGAAAGACATTCATTCATAAACGTTTTTTTCATCAAGTAGTTAAATACATCATTAAACACAATGAAAAGCGGGAGTATTTTTTAATGGCCTAGTGGAGTCCAGCTACATTTCCACCCTTTACATTTTTTTATTTATGAAAATAGAACATTGAAGGAAAGAAAGTGAAAGAAATGAATATGAGAAGAAAAAGAGGAGAAATTGAGATGGGCTTTTAATTTTTTTTGTTAAATGTGAAAGTGAAGAAAAAGTGAGAGGAAATAAACTTATATGTTTCTTTTATAATTACCTAAAAATGAATATAGAAAATTGTTTAAACTATTTAATTTCTAACATAAGTATTTTAATTTGTTTTATGCAATCCGATACATATTCTATAATAATTTTTTTCCTTGGATTTGAGATAGTTCTTTGGCTTGACTATATGTTTGAAGATTTAGAATTGAATGAATGATATCTTTTTTAAATATTTTGCTTTGTCTAATTTTAATAGTGTCAGTTCGATTAAATCACTTATGTGAGATTGATTTATTGTGTTTTTTAGAGTAGGGATTAATGTTCTTTAGGCGGATTGGAATATCGATCCAAGAATTTTCTTAGGTGTTTTCGGAAGGTTCTATTGTTGGAATTAACCCAAAAGTATATGGGAATTTCAACCCTTTCTTTATGAATAAGAAGGGTTCTTAATACAACAATAACAAAGAAAAGAAGAAAATAGAGAAAGAAAAGAAATTAGGGTTCTAAGAGAATTTGAAGAAGAATGTTGTTACCCACAAACTGTGGGATTTTTTCTTTCTATTCACTTGTAACTGCAAACCGTGAATTACAAATAATGTGTTGATTGATTACAAAATATCAGAGTTTCTCCCTATTTATAGAATTAGGTTTGCTTACATCCCAAGCAAAAGACCAAAACTATAAAAGCCCAAAATACCTATTTTGGAACTAAATAAAATTTGTGTGAAACAACTGTTTTGACACACCATTCATTTTGTCGAACAACCTGCTTCAACACAAGGAATTACACTTTCAACACACCACCTAATTCATTGTGTCTAAGCTATCTACAGTCATCATAGACCTTAACTTCTTGAACACTTCAACCTGCACTCCCTTTGTCATATATCTGCAATATGATTCTCAGTTCTACAATGTTCCAAATTCATCTTCTCTTCTGCTACTTCCTCTCGAAGATAATGGAACCTCATTTTGATGTACTTGCTTTGACCACGTGCTATCAGATTCTTCGTCGGATTGATAGCTGACATCTTGTCGATCTTCATGGTAATTGCTTCATGACTCTTCGATGTAATCTCTTCGACCAGGTTCACCGTCCATGTTGCTTGACATGCACAAAGAGAAGCAATTATGTATTCTGCTTCGCATGATGACAATGTCATTATTGGCTCCTTTCTCGAACTCCAAGCAACTGATGCATCACCTAACATAAATACATATCCAGTTGTGGATTTTCGATCCTCAGCATCACTACACCAACTTGAATCAATGTATCCCACTATCATACATTCTTTTCCTTCATCAGTTGCAGGAAACAAAATATCATAGTCGAGAGTTCCTTTCAGATACCTTAGTATCCTCTTTGTCGTATCTAGGTGTGATACATTTGGATTCTGCATGAATCTACTCATTATACCAACATTGTATGCTAAGTCATGCCTTGTGAGACAAAGGTATCTTAGTGAGCCAATAAGTCTTTTGTATTGGGTTGGGTCGACATCATCTGAATCTGAATCTTTTGACAGTTGCAGTTTGGGCTCAACTGGAGTTGAAGTTGGGTTGCAATCTTGCATCTCGAATCTCTTCAGTATTTTGTCTGCATATATTCTTTGATGCATCATCAAACCTCTGCCACTCTTGTAAAATTCGATGCCAATGAAATATGAGATATTTACCAAGTATGACATTTCAAACTCCTCGCTCAGGTCACGTTTGAAATCTTCGATATCATTTTTGCAACTTCGTGTTATCAACAGATAATCGACATAGAAACATAGTATAAGCAATTCGTTATTGATTTTTCTTACATATACTCCATGTTCAGTTGTGCACTTCACAAATTTCTTCTCCCTTAGAAAGCCATATATCTTCTTGTTCTAAGCTCTTAGAGCTTGCTTAAGTCCATACAGGACTTTATGCAGCCTGTACACTTTTCTTTCGTCACATTGTTTTACAAACCCAGCTGGTTGTGCAACATAGACTTCTTCGTCTAAGGGGCCATTGAGGAATGCACACTTCACATCCATTTGAAATGTGTTCCAATTATTCATATTCGCTAGACAAATAACCAACCCGATTGTTTCGATCCTAGCAACAGGTGTAAATACTTCATCTAAGTTGATTCCTTCCTTCTGAAGAAATCCTTTCGCCACAAGTCTCGCCTTGTGTCGAGTCACTTGCCCTATGGGATTCAGCTTCACCTTGTATACCCACTTCACATCAATTGCCTTCTTGCCTTAAGGAAATTCGACAAATGACCAAGTGTTATTGACTTCGATGAACTTCATTTCCTCATTCGTTGCTTTCACCCACTTCGAATCTTTCAATGCCTCAGCTACATTGATAGGTTTGACATCTGCATAGAAAGAATAGTGTACCAGCTCACCTTCTATATCGACCACGTCATCTGATGTAATCACACATTCTTGCAATCTTGCAGGCATATATCTTGTTCATTGAGGTCTGCTTGGGCCTGCTTCACCTTTAACATCTTATCGATGAACATCACTTTCGACTTCACTAGCTAAAACTTCACATAAGATTACAATTGAATATTTCTTGACATTTTCAGTCTAATCCCATTCTTTAAGCTCATCTATGATCACGTCCCTGTTGATCACTACTTGCTTGTTCACTAGGTCGAACAACTTGTAACCTCCAATCGAATGGTATCCTATCAGAATCATTTGACTAGACTTGTCATCAAGCTTTCTTCTCAACTGATCTGGCATATGTCTATGTGCTATAGATTCAAACATATTTAGATGACTAAAGCTAGGCTTGACACCAGACCAACACTCTTCTAGCATAACTCCTTCTAGCTTCTTTGTCGGACACCTGTTCAAAATATATGTTGTAGTCGATATAGCTTCTCCCCATAGTTATTTGGGTAGATGCTTGCCATTCAACATACTTCTCACCATGTTCATGATGGTTCGATTCTTCCTTTCTGCAATTCCATTCTATTGTAGAGTGTAGGGTGGAACCACCTCATGTACAATCCCTTCTTTCACACATAATGCATCGAAATATCTCGACACATATTCTCCACCACTATCATTCTTCAAAATCTTGAGCTTTCGACCACTTTGTCTTTCGACCATAGATTTAAACTTGGCAAATACCTCGATCACTTCACTTTTCTTCTTGATCAGGTAAGTCCATAATTTTCGACTGAAATAAAAAATGAAACTGACAAAGTATATGTTACCTCCAATTGAATCCACCTGGATATGACCATATACATCAGAGTATATGACTTCAAGAATTGCCTTCGACCTTCATCTTGCATCCTTACTAAATTTATTCTAGTGTTGTTTCGACTGAACACATTCTTCAAACACTTCGTTTGGAATATCGAATTCTGGAAATCCTGAAACTATATTTCTTCTCTTCAAATCTCTGATGTCTTTGAAATTGAGATGACCAATTCTATAGTGCCATAACCATTCATCTTTGTTGGTTGCACTTGCAAGGAACTTATGATCAATCACATTTAGTTCGATCTTGAAGGTTCTATTTTGAGACATTGGAACCCTTCTGATTAAGAGGAAGGATGGCAAGAGGTTAGTAATTTCCAATGTTTTGTACATACCAGACATGAAGAGCAATTTTCTCAGTATATGACAGTTGGTCGAAAAGAACTGCAAGTCATGTGTGATGAGCATTCCGAGTCCAATAACCATTGGTCCTGGAATCTCTCTTCATCTCTTGTTGTGACCATCAACAACATTTATTCTTCTTCTTCTTCATGCTTTACCAGCATAACATCAAAATCTTGATTCTTTTGCTTTTCTAGACAGCCACTAAAATAGTGACCATACTTTTGACAGTTGAAGCACTGGATATGACTTATGTCTGGCTTTCGAACACCACATTTTCCTCTACCTGCATCACCACCTCTTTGGTTGCCTTGGTTTTCGGGTTTTCTTTTATTGGACCAGCCTCCTTCTTGCTAACTTTGACTAGTCGAATTGGTGTAGCCTCCTCTGCCTTTGTTGTCAAACACCTTTCCTTTTCCTTTCTTATCTCTTGCTGATTGAGCCTGAAAAGCCACATCACTCTTCTACTTGCCTGCTGCTCTTTCAGCCATTCTTTGTTCATGAGATTCAAGTGTCACTTGAAGCTCTTCTTTAGTCACCTTTTAAAAATCTTTCGACTCTTCTATGGCTACTACCACGTGGTCGAACTTTGGAGCCAACGATCTCAAAATCTTTGAGACAACTGCTTTTGTCGTTAGCACTTCTCCACATAATTTGATTTGATTTACAAGTTTCGTAACTCTTGTGAAGAAATATGTAATGATTTTATTGTCTTTCATATGAAACAATTCATAAGCCCTTTTGTGAGTTTGTAACTTAAATTCTTTCACCTTCTCTGCACCTCCAAAAGACTTTTCAAGAATCTCACATGCTTCTTTTGCAGATTCAACATCACTAACCTTTTCAAAGTTATCTGGATCAACACATTAATGGATTATAAATAGAGTTTTATAATCTTTCTTCTTCAATTCTTTGTGCGCAGTTGATCAGTGGTTTTAGTTCGTATATTTTAAACAATGTTTGTCCTTAGTTTTTGTTGTTTCTGTTGGATGTTGATGTTTTTAAGTGTGTTTTTAGTGGTGTTTCTTTATTTGTCAAGCAATTCCTATTTTAATGTTTTATTGTTTTATTTCGTTGGTACCTTTGATTTATGTTGCTTTTCGGTATGTTTTCAGGATCATAATAAGCTTACGATCAGACAGTTTGGCGACACGTTCCCAGGTGCAACGAGTGCTTGAAAAGCTTGAATCAGAGGCTTGGCACGAGTGCCCGTGTCAGGAGATGCATGGAAGGTAAGAAGGCATGGAGAATCAACAAAGTCAGAAGCCTGGCACGGGTACTCGTGTCCCATGACACGACCCGTATCATTGCCCCTGAAGGACAACCTCTTTTTCTTGTGTCTGCAGCCTAATACGGCCCATGTCAGGACCTCTGGAAGCGGGATTTTCATACATTTTATAGTTTTGATCTTTTGTAACCTCATGAGGGTAGTTTGGGTTTCTCTTTGTAAGTGGAAATCTGATACAATTATACGAATATGGCTAGGAAAACAAGACTTTTTCATTATCGTCGAATTGTTGAGACTTTTGACGAATGGAGATTATCGGAGAATAAGGATCGATCAAGAGAGGAAGCAATTGATGATCCAAGCAATCCTAAGTCCATTGTAATGTTTATTTTCTCTTCATACTTTATGCTGATTTTGTTTATAAACATGAGAGGCTAAAACCCCCCAATGCTAGGGGGTGTCCCTAATTTGGAATTGTAATGACTTTTGAGTTTCTCGATTTATAAAATTGTGTGTTTAATTTTAATCTTTATCGTATGTAATATTCTCAATGCGTTATCTCTTTGAAAAATTTGGTAATCGATCGTAGTTAGGTTTTGGTCTGACCAACCACCCTAACCTTGTTACATACTTTTTATCACGGTAGATATTACCGAGGAATTGGAATACCCTGTGGTAACCGTATCTATGGAATTGGAATATTCTTCCTAGTGTAATTCTCATACTTGTCATTTTACTCGTATTTTACTAAGTACTTTTCCTTATTAGCTTTAATATAAAAATATTTTCAACCTTAAACAACCCAAGGATTTTGTTCAATCGTTTCATACAAACTTATTTTAACTGCGTAGTCCTCAAGAGACTGACATTGGGGATAACCCATATTATAACTACATCGATAAAATAGTACACTTGTTATTTTACCGATCAACAACCTTTTCTTGATCTATTGCGTTCTCTTCAAGCTTTGTTACTCATTCCTTCACAAGATCCCATAAATATTGATAACAAAAAACAACATTAATCTGCTTGCACCAATTCTCATAATTATCTTTCTTGAGAATTGGAAGATTTATTGGAAATTGCCCATTCGGATGATTCATCGCCATCACTTTTGCTTCTCACATATCGTTGAAACCGGAGCTCTAGATATCAAATGTTGGAATTAACCCAAAAGTCTATGGGAACTCCAACCATTTCTTTATGAATAAGAAGGGTTCTTAGCGCAACAATAATAAAGAAAAGAAGAAAATAGAGAAAGAAAAGAAATTAGGGTTCTAAGACAATTTGGAGAAGTATGTTCTTACCCACAAACTGTGAGATTTTTTCTTTCTATTTACTTGTAACTGCAAATTGTGAATTACAAATAATGTGTTGATTGATTATAAAATATAAGGATTGCTACCTATTTATAGAATTAGATTTGCTTACATCCCAAGCAAAAGATCAAAACTATAAAAACTCAAAATACTTATTTTGAAACTAAATTAAATTTGTGTGAAATAACTGTTTCAACACACTCTTTCTTCTGTCAAACAACCTGTTTCGACACAATAAATTACAATTTCTAATTCTCTTGATTGATTTTTCTTGAAATTTTATTACTTTTGTGTTGTCTTTCTTTTATCCTTGGGTTAAGCACCCTTTGCTTATAGAAAAAAATAACAAGTTAAAACATCTTTATATTAAGTGTAAAAACAAAGCAAAGTCTCAATAAAATATAATTGTTGTGCAAAAATATTTCATATATCTATTATATTTTATTTATTCATCTTTAAAAATTGAATTTTTCATCATTCTTAACTATTTGACAAAATAATTATCACCAATCTTTAAAAATTGAATTTTTCATCATTCTTAACTATTTGACAAAATAATTATCACCAATCTTTAAAAATTGAATTTTTCATCATTCTTAACTATTTGACAAAATAATTATCACCAATTTCTTCCTTCCATTCATTTTCATGGGTATCAAATAATAAGTTAGACTCTGAATGCGAATTTGAAAAGAAGAAAAAGGAAGAATTTAAAAAAGTGTTTTATAAATATTCATATTTTAATTTTAAAAGTATTATAAAATATGTTGAATTCGTAGAATTTATCTAAATCTATAAAACAATCATTCAATACAATTTCTCAAATTCAAAAAAAATGAAAAATTCAAAAACTATATTGAACCTTTGAAGTGTTTAATTGAAACAAAATGTTAATACATGGTTTGAAAGAAAACATATATAAAAATACTATTTTTTAATTACAAAATTACCCTCAAAATGTACCACATGAGACTTAGTTAGTTCAAACCAATTTTGCATTAAAATGAGTCATATCCAACACAAAATGATGTATAAACAAAGTAACTAGAAAACTACTAGAGAATGAATACAAGAAAACCTGTTTTTCAACAACACACTAAATTTCATACTAACTATTACTTTAATATCATAAACTAGTAACTAAAAGAAGAGAAAAAAAAAGGTCTTTTCTTCACTCACCATAGAATCACACAAGAAAAAGAAGAAAAAAAAATACAAAAAAGAATCAAGTTGGGTTAAGATCAAACAGTGTAGGCCAAAGTTTATGCTCATCATCCAAATCAAACTCATCTTTGGGCTTATTATATGGACTACAATAATCCATTGGGCTATCAGTTTCAAGGGAAGCCCTAGTAACTGTTGGGCTTCTATTGATCTCAAACAACATTTTTGCATCAAAAGGCCCAGAAACTCTTGGGCTTTTAACTGTTCCTGTAAACCTTCCATCAATGGGCCTAGTTCTTAATGGGCTTCTATTGGTATAAACCATTCTCTCATTCATCATTCTTCCATCAATAGGCCCAGATAACTTCAATGCTTTATTGTTCACAAATTTTCTCTCATGCATTCTTCCATCCAATGGCCCTGAATATGGCATTGTTCTGCTTCTACACATTGAAACCGGCTTCTCACTCTCTCCTTTCCACTTTTGCCCTTGATAAAAACTCGGCTCGCGTAAAACCGTGTTTGTGATTCTCTTAACATCGTTGTCGTCTTCGCGAGAAACAAACTTGCTCAAGCATTTTTTGAGACACTTTTTGATGACACTTGAGAGATTCTTAGGTTGTTGTTGTTGTTGTAGTGAATCTAGATGTTGGTCTTTTTTGACAAGTTTGAGAATCTCTAACCTATGTTTGGCGATTGAGATTCCCATGCTTTGAAGAAACTCATGGTTGAAATAAGATGCATCTTGTAATTGAAGCTCGTTGCGTGCAAAGATGAGGCCATAGTCATAGATGAGTGAAGGGTCAAGAGTGGTTTTTGATAACCATGAAAACCAATCCATGGATTATGGTGATGATGTGAGGTTAGATATGAGGATTGTGAGTTTTATAAAGTGGATAGATAAGGAGGTGTGGATAAATGTGGTGGGTGTGTGGATATTAATTTTATTTAATTTTTATAAATTTTGAGCAATTAATGGGTAGTTTGTTATGTATAGTTGTGTTTTGTCATTTTGAAGAAATTTGGTTGGTAGTTGAGATTGAGAAGGACAACTGCCAATAGTTTGTTGTGGAAAGTTTGCCTATCATTGATGCCTAATGTTGGGTCAATTCTTTTAACAAAATGTTACATCTAATATCTCTGCATATCTATCAATTAACTCGATTTAACGAGATTATACTAAAGTTTTTCTATTAAAATTGAAAATTTTATATCTTAAAATTTTGTATTAACTTACAATTATTAGTAGGTAGGTTGTTTTTAAAGATGCAAGATAGACTATCCTACATATATAAAATTTATCACAATTAAATATAAATTTTTACGTGTTATAATTAAATAATAATTAAATATTACTATATCTATCTTATAATAATTAAATTGTAACTAATTTAAGCAACATCTCTAAACACTTTAGAGTATAGACGATTCTCAATATTAAATTTTGTATTGCTTAAATTCATATGACTATGGAAAATTTAGTCTTCCCTAACTACCAATAATTCATGTCCCTATTTTTTATGTTGCTATTTTGTAGATGGATATTTGTAAATATATAAGTGGTTTGAATTTTAAAATTTATGATCTTTAAATTTTTACACAAATTTAAAAATATATTTTTTAAGGTCCATAATAATATTCTTTTGTAAGAAAACAAAAAAAAATTCAAATATTATAAGCGAGTCTTGTAATTAAACTTTTTTTAAAAATTTCTTAGCCTGATAATGGGTATCTAGTTATTTTTCAATTATTATAAGTGATTTTTTAACAAAATTTTATGGGCACTCACTATTGATTTTATTAAGCTGTTTTGAAAAATAGTAGAACCGGGTCCAAATTATAAGTGAGTCTTTATGCAAGTAGCTCACTAAAACAGTTAAAACTTTTTCCTAGCATTAATACTGTGTAGATATGTAACTTTTCACTAAACATAAATAGGGGTCTAAACTCTAAATTATAAGTGATTCTTTAAGAAAAGCTGTTGAACCACGTTAGCTTAGAACTTAAAAGAGACATAAATTGTGTTGTAGTAATCAGGGGCCCAAGAAAAAGGAAGTAGTTAAGACAAATCAATTTGGTAACCTACTACACAAATTTGTCAATAACAATAGTCCAAAATTGATTCCTATTTTGAATGTTTGAAACCCTATTATTTAGCTCACTATAATTAGATGTAGTTAATAATTAATAACGGTTGTACTGTGGACAAGAAAAAAACGAGGGAAGGAAAAAGACATAAGTAATTTTTATGTCAAGTTTCCCATGTTGGTGTTTGTTATTATGGTTCCATGAATTAATTCATTTCGTCTACAAGTAAAGTCAGAATTGATGAGATAAGGTAAGATGGGTGTACTATACTATATACCAAGCCATAAGGTCATTTCACTAGCCATAGGAAATTTTTAGTTTTTTTTCTAACATGTGCACCTCAGAGACTACTACAAATTTTCAATTGCACAATTGTATCCCTATTATAATTTATATTCATGTTTTTTTTTAGTTATTAACTTTGAAATCTCTAAAGATTATCAAAATCTGATCAACATAAAAAAGAAGATATTTTTTCTAGAAAAATTTCAATTAAAACTAAAAAATATTCCCCCCATTCTAACATAAGTATCATATTTATGTATATATTTTTGACTTAGACCATATGTATTATTGTGTCACAAAATACTGGAGACATCATAATATTATTGTAGTTACAATTCGTTTTAGTACGATAAAAGAGTAGATGCAATACATTAATGTTTGATTATGAGAGAGTGAGAAATTTCAAGAACAATGTAACATCATGTGTTCTTTTAAGTTGAGATCACTGCCTAGTGTAGTGGTTGTCGTGTTAAGGTTCAATTTGATATTCAAAACCATGAACTAGTAAAGGTATTAGATGGTCATGATTTCCTCAACTATTTAAAACATGATGAAAGATAATTTGTGAATAATATAAAGACGTACATTACTACAAATCATGCATTTTATATTAGTTTCTTACTATGACCATTTATTCATTAGATGTCTTCTTTTTTTTAAAATTACTTTTCTCCATAATACAAATCAACAACCATGGTGAAATGTGAAGGAGTGACCCGCTTCAAATTTCAACACTAGTAATTTTATGTTTTTTTCGTTACAAAAATGGTGTGTTCCCTCAATTTCTCCTTTTAAATAAAATTAGGGTTAATTGTTATTTTGCCCCCTAACATATGGACGAGATTTGAAAAAACTCCGTGAAAAATTAGATTCCTCCCCTAACATTTGATGATTCCACTGTTTTGATTCATATTGAAATTCAGTCAGCAGAATCTGTGACGTGTGTTTACCGTAAAAAATGATAAGCAATTGTTGGTCTCCAATCTTATGGTTTATTTCCAAAACAACGAATGAATCCTAGGACATGTATTTTTGTTAATTTATATTTTTGAAAACTATGAACATTTCAACAATGCTCTTGGTTTGAAACCATGAGACGTATACCAAGTGTCATATCTTATTAGACTATAGGGAAATCATTTCATCGTTTATAATCTCTTGTCATTAATTATCCAATGAAGACAACACTTATTGAAGAGCAATTTGATTATCTTCTAATATATAAATTATATAAATAAATATATACAATTTAGGAACTCTTTCTCTCTTAGGTCTTTAAGGTTCTTATACATCTTATTCAATCTTATCATTGTTGCTTCATATCAATAATATGTGATAAGTTGTGGTACTCTTAGTAGAGTCTCATATTTCTCAATCTAAAGAGGAATTTATTTTCATAGAAACATGTATTGTTTGATTTTATGATCACTTTAGCATTTAAGAGTTTGAGATTTTAACATAGGCGAGACAACCCCAAGCTCAAAAATAAAACAAGTGTCTTTTCTTCAAAATTTTATAATGAGAAACTTTATTCTTAGACTTTGGTATTCTATCTAACACGAAATAAATAGTTAACAAAAATTTCCCAATGATATAAAATACTTAAATTAAACATATTATCAACAACTAACTCGGTAAAGGTTTCATTCAAAGTATGAGAATTATATTTACTGTCTCTATTACTATGAAATCTCTTGACTCGGTAAAAGTTTCATTCAAAATAATACAAACGGATTATAATAATGAATAGACAGTGTAAAAATATATAACAATTAATCTTTTTTTTTCTAGTCAAGGTACCATCAAACTCACATATATCAGAAAGTAGTAAAAATCTAAAGATTCAGATTCTATAATTACTAATTTATGAGATCGTTTGGTTATTTAGTTTGACTAAAAAAAATGCATTTTTCAAAATCATTTAAAGATAACTTTGAAAATAAACTTAAGCTAAGCAAATTTGAAATAATGTGCTTGTTAACGAGACAAAGTATAAAGTACCAAATATTAAAATCACACAACATAAAAATTTAAAGGAGACATTTTATTCATTTAAATATTAAATTTAACCATGTCATCAGTGGCATAATATTTCCCTACAAAAGTATCATTTTTAGAGATGATAACAAATATTTCCCTATAGTTTGTGTAAATCCAATCTTGTTCAATAGAAATCTGGAAATCCATTTGTTTCTAAACTTTAGATCATGCATCATGTCAAGCTTAATTATTTATGGATGTGAACTACAACTCCACATCTCCAATGTCAACTATCTTAGTGGTGTGAAAATCATAGTTACAAAATAACTATGAACTCATTGTTATACCAAAGTTTATTTCAGGTACCTTATTATAGATAGACTTTTTATATTCTAATATGTAAATAATAAGTTGTTTAATTCTAACTAATTGATTAGTCTTAATGAAGACAAATGAATATTTAAGTAGAGAATCAATTGACATATCTGAATCTACTTATTTTGATATGTAGTTTAACACTTAATACCTGAGTTGGAAATATTTGGATTGTCTAACCATTCAATCAAATTGAAATTAGTATAATTATCATGTTGTTGCAGAATTTAAAATAATCCGAAGGTTTATGTAATGGTAAAAGACTTATAGTGATTAATTTTTCTAATCATGTTATTGAAGTTAAAATAATATCTGAAAAACAAAAATTGAAGACATTATTTATATTCGAAGGATATCTATGTCTCCTTCGCAATCACCATGGTCATTCAAAATGGTGAGAAAATAATTTTCAGTCATTATTTCATTTGCTATAACAATAATTAATAAGTCTCACAGTCAATCATTAGACTATGTTGATTTATACTTATCGAAAAATATTTACAATCATAGACAACTTTATATAGATATTTCTAGAGTCAAAATTAAAAAAGATATTAAAATATGAATTCATGGCAAGGTTAAACAAAGTATACATATTACAACTATTATTTTATAGGCATTTGATTGTGTGTATTCATACAATTATATTCATTCAAACATCAAATGGTGGAATATAATGGAAGCATGCAATATGCTTCAGGACAAATATTATTTTAGATGTGTGTTAATAATTTGAGTTATTATCTTTGGAAGATAATATCTTAATACACCTATTTTAATTGTTCAATCATTTATAGTAATATTGCATATATAATCAAAATTGCATATGTATGATTATTCTAATATAATTGATAAGATTGTTATTCATTTCATAAATAACTTATTTTAAATTTTGATATGCATCTAAATATATTATATATAGTGTAAATACATTATATATAGTGTGAATGTACAACCTAATAGTTTATCTTAAAAATATTATTGGTTTCTTATCGTCCTTTATCTTTTCTTGGTTGGACTCTTCGATAGATAAGATTCACATCCCTCTAGACCATGGTTAAGATAAATTTAGATGGTTATATTTTCTAGATGGATCCCGCTCTCTCAAGGAGGTTTTCAAATTTAAATCCTTGATTGACAATAATATAGGATGGGCCTCTCTGATTTGGAACAATATTATACCTCCCTGCAAATCTCTATTTTCTTGGAAACTGCTCATATGCAAAGTTCCTACTGATGATGTTCTCTCAAAGAGAGGAATATTTTTGTGTCCTTCAAAGTGTGTTCTATGTGGCTCCCATGTTGAAACCATGGAGCACTTGTTCTAGAATTACCATTTTGCATCCTCTCTATTGAACTGGCTTGATAATGAAATAAGGTTTGTTCTTCAGCTAAATTTCACAGACATATGGAACTGCTGCAACAACCTCATTCTCCTCAAGCTAAAGTAGTTATTCTAACTGTTATTATCAACACTTTCAACATAATTTGGCAGGCCAGAAATCATAAGAAGTTCTCTAACAAGAACCTTCATGAGAAATCAACTATGAATATGATAATTTCAATGGTGAAGTTAGTTGGATCCTCTGTCAATAGGCCTTCGCTTTGCAACATGAAGGACTTCATTATCTTAAAAGCTTTTAAAATTCCAATCATGCCTCCCAAATCGGCTAGAATTGTTGAAGTGATTTAGTTTCCCCCTTTCCACTCTTGGGTCAATTGCAATACATATGGAGTTTCTCTTGGTGCTTCGGGTCATGCTGCTTGTGGTGGAATCTTTTGCAATCACTCGACTGATTTTCTTGGTTGCTTTGCTGAAAATGTAGGAAGTACAAATGCTAACAATGCAGAGTTTGCTGGTGTAATCAAAGTAGTTGAAATAGTCGTCGACAAAAACTGGAAATTCCTTTGGGTAGAAACTGACTCTAAACTAGTGTCCATGGCCATCTCTAATCCCCAGTTCGTTATGTGGTCTTTAAAGAACAAATGGCATAATTGTATTCATAATACTAAAAATATGCATTTTATTTTATCTCATATCTTTCGGGAAGGGAACCAAAGCGCAGACACCTTAACTTCACTAGGCCTTACCATTCAAGGCTTTGTTTGATGGAATAAAGCTCTAATGTCTATTTTTTACTCTTTGGTTCGAGACCGGTTAGGCCTTCCCTCTTTTCGTATTTGCTAACTTTTGAGGTTTTTGGTTTATATCTCCTATCTTTTTGTATTTCTCTTCTTTTTTCATATAGCAATACATTAAGAATTATGCGCCTTAGTTGGACTCGAGTTGACAATCTAACTAGCACCTCCCTCTTATATCTGGCATCTCCATTTGTAGCAAAATATCATATTTACCCTTTTGAAAATTATGAATTTTGGGGGGATGTACCGGAGATTTTGAAAAATACCGAAAATTTCGAAATTACCAATAAAAATATCGGGGATTTCGAAATCACCGGTAAAAGATACCAGGAATTTCGAAATTGCTGGTAATACCCCCCATAAATTTTCACATGATACCGGGAATTTAAAATTCTCAATAGTGTAAAAGTTTTAATTTTATTTTTGTTTTGAAAATTTTTACACTACCGGATATTTCAAATACCTTGAAATTTAAAAAATTTCATAAAAAAAAGTGAATTTTTAAACTACTAGTAATTTCAAATTTACCAAAATTTCACAAAATACCTATAAATTTGAAATTTCCGATAAATAAATTTTGTTCATTTTCCACCCAAATTTTCCAGAAATAATGTTGGAATTATAAAAATTTGAGAGTACGTGAGACATGACAAATAGATTCTGCGAGAAATAGATTTGAACCCAATATCGTCGAATCCAACTGAAATCAAGTGTAATATTAATGGCAAATTCATTTTTTAGGTAATCGACTTAAAACTGATAAAAGAAGAAAAAAGGTAAATGTTCAATACTAGTAGCTTAGCTCCTCTACTTACCCCGTACGTATTTTTTTTAAATTTTTTTTAATATCAAGTCCCGTATGTATTTATTGTACTTGTTTTAATACATCTGCATTTTCCACTGCATTTAAATACTCATAAGTATCATTACCAAAAAAAACATAAAAATACTCATAAGTATAAATCAATAAAATACTGTAACAAATTAAAATTTTGAAATGGCCATGCTTTAAAATATAAAACATTTTTTTGAAAAAAATATATTTTATCACTAAAAAATATGGCATATTGTTGTTCCCTATTTTTTATCCCTGAATTTTATATTATTTGGAATTTTGATAGTACCCCTTTAATTTTACGGTAAATTAAAAAATATATATGTGTGATGAGTTGAGAATATATGATTATTTATGAATGAAACATGATGAAACTCATAACTAAAATTAGTCTAAAAAAACTGATAGCTAAAATTATTAAATTTTAGAACCACAAACAAACTAGGTAAGTTACAATCCGAGTAAAATGTTAAACTCCACACATTTTCCCGTTCAATCCGTTTGTACATTATGAATAATCACCACTGTTCCCTCTCAAACATTTTCTTCTCTTTACAGCCTCAAATTTCAACCTTCAACCTTGACTAGTAATTAACATTACATTTTTTTTATTTATCTATGTTTTTGTTCATGTTTTAGTTTTTTGAAACTAAACTAAACCTTAGCATGTTTTCTTGGGGCAGAAGATTCCAACAGTCTCTCAGGCATAACATTAGGCCGTTGTGTAGCCAATCACAACGATCAACGCCATCGTCTTCATCCTCTACATTGAGCTCGTTTGGTGGATTTAGAAATCGCGGTAATAAAAGCGATAGAGATTTTGAGTTTTTTCTTAGATCAATAAGTTCTGGAGTTGTGGTTGTTGGTTCCACCTTAGGTTTTTGGTACTGGTCCTCTTTATCTTCTTCTGGTGCTAATAATAATAATAACTCTTTGAATTCATTCTCTGATTATGCTACTGAAGATCAGTTTGAACCAAACTATGGAAATAAATCAAAGTTCCTCTTCAATGGTAACTCTTCTTTTTCTTTCATTCATTTTTGTATATTTTCAATCTGTTGTTATATATGATTTGTTGCTAACACTTATGATTTATGTGTTTCTGTTTTGGCATAGATGGTTTTAGGAGAAGAGTGTTCTTCAAATATGAAAAACGGATACGCTTGCAGAGTCCGCCTGAAAAGGTAATAAATCTTGTTAACGTTTAAACGGATTATCTTGTAACTGTGAAAATGTTAGTATTGAGTTTTTGATTATCTGACACATTGTTTGATTTCAGGTATACGAGTATTTTGCATCGATTCAAACCACTGGTGGCGAGATTTTTATGACACCTGCAGATTTGATGCGCGCTGTAGTTCCTGTCTTTCCTCCTTCTGAATCGAGCCGTGTTAGAGAGGGTTTTTTAAGAGGGGAGCAAATTCCGGGCGCGTTGCAATGTGATCCTTCTAAATTTTTTATGCTCTTTGACACAAATAATGATGGACTCATTTCTTTTCCAGAGTGAGTATTTGTTTGCTTGAAACTAGTCAGATTCAGAGTTTAAGTGCTATTTAATTTTGATAAGAAAACCTCTTGTTTCTGGACACTAGGTACATATTTTTTGTTACTCTTCTCAGCATACCAGAATCCAGCTTTTCGATCGCGTTTAAAATGTTTGATATCGACAATAATGGGTAGGAATCCTCTTCTTTACTTTCGAAAATATCATAAGCTATATTTACGAACTACATTATGTTTTGGTGCTCGATTTAGTTGATAGAATTTTCATTGAGCATTGTATGTTGTGTTGTCAACAGAGAAATTGACAGGGAAGAATTCAAGAAAGTTATGGCCTTGATGCGATCACAAAACCGACAAGGGGCTAACCACAGAGACGGACGACGCCTCGGCGTTAAAATTTCAGTAGAAAACGGTGGTCTCTTGGAGCTTTTTTTCGGAAAAGACGGAACGGATTGCCTGCAACATGACAAGTTTGTTCAATTCTTAAGAGAACTGCATGATGAGGTATGTGAGCCTCTCAACCTCGTGATCTTGCATCGCAACATATATTACTCTTCTCTAACAATGAATTAATTCACAGATATTGCAACTAGAATTTTCACATTATGATCACAAAACTAGAGGAACCATTTCGGCCAAAGATTTCGCATTGTCCTTGGTTGCATCTGCAGATATCAATCACATAAACAAACTGCTGGATAGAGTCGACGAATTAGACAACAAGCCACACATACGAGACAAAAGAATTACGTTCGAGGAGTTTAAAGCTTTCGCAGAATTGCGCAAGAAGTTGCAGTCCTTCTCTCTGGCCATATTCAGTTATGGAAAAGTTAATGGAGTGTTGGCAAAAAATGATTTTCAAAGAGCAGCATCTCAAGTACTAATACTTCCCTATCATGCGTAGAAATAAATTTACAGTCGGGAATAACATTCTTATGATATCGTATAATGTTCATGCAGGTTTGCGGCATAGATATTACAGATAATGTGGTTGACATAATATTTCATGTGTTTGATGCTAACCGTGATGGGATCTTAAGCTCAAACGAGTTTGTTCGAGTTATACAAAGAAGAGAAGAGAGTTTATCGGGTTATGGAATCAGGGGTATGCTATCATGTTGGTTGTAGTGTTTAACTAGTAAATGTTAATGAGCAGAACATCCACTCTCATCTCTCAGAAACTTAAGGGTGAGAGATGCATTTTGGTTTTCCTGTAATTTACTCTTTCAACAACCAAATGCAGCATCAAGTTAGGGAACCATGTACAAGGTTCAATCCTGTAGTAAATGTAGATTTGCAATGACACTGTTAAACCATGACGATATGGCTTCTGTCTGCTCAGAAATGTACAGAATCAAGTCGTCGCGTGTCGATAGTTGACAAGTTGTACATGACGATATGGCTTCTGTCTACTCGGAAATGTACAGAATCAAATCGTCGCGTGTCGATAGTTGACAAGTTGTACATACCGATGCTTTTACTTTTCATAGCTTTTGTCTCTATTTGGTTATCTTACCAAAGTGTTGATGCTTGTAATACATGGTTTAACCTACGATTACTATATTATATTAGTTATAGAAAGTTTAACTACATCTCATTCTGAGACTTCAGAGCATTCTGAAATCTGTTTTTCACAATTGAATTCATGTTTAAATGGTATTTAACAAGAACCTAAAACATGACATTATGCTATACAAAAAGGCATCAAGTTCAAACTTAATAACCATACATTGTTTCATTTGCAAATTGTTAGCTTATCAAAATACATAGATTCCATCCCTAACCTAAGCATTCATCTTTTGATGCTCACTCTACTCAAATGCAAAGCAAGTGCATCCCTTATCCTCACTGCACTCTCATCTACAACTCCCTCAGAAGCAACTAAATCCCCTTCCTTTTCCACACAACTCACATTTTTCTCTCTTAGCAAAGGATCATTACATTTGATGAGAAAATTATGCAACAAACAACCAGTAACAATAACAAACGGCAAATACTCAACACAGTCTCTTTTCCATTTCCTCGAATCCGACAGAAGCTGCCACCGAGTTCGAAGCCTCCCAAACGCGTCGCGAAACAGCCCCATTGCACGGTTATGAGCACAATTGAATGCATTTTCAGCTGAACTGAAACTATCTTCTTCATTCACTCTATTATAAGGTGTTAAAAGCCAAGGTGAAAGTGAAAAACATGAATCTCCCAAAATATACTGAGGAATCAAACTTCCATCACCTAGCTTATAAGATGATCCTTGCAATAATTCTTTTGATTCTTCAATATCATGATAAAGCCTACTCTCTTGCAAAATTGTTTCGGGTTTCATTGAACTTGGCCACCCAGAAGAAACATCTAAGAATCTCCCTTCAGAATCAACCAATGCTTGAACCATCAAAAACTCATTTTTACCCAAAATTTCGTCTTCAATTCGAAAACCCCCTAAACCCAGAACACCAAAACAATTGGGAAGTGAGTTAAACCCAAAACCCACCAAAACCCTATCTGAATCACTACGAAGCTCGAACAAATTCCCCAATTTGTTGTTAACCGCTTTGCAGACAGTGAAAAAGGCACGGCAAGCCTCAGCCGGAGAAATTCCGAACCGACGTGCAACGGAAGTGTAGCCTGCACCGTGAGCTAATCTAAAAATGGCGGCGGCTAGGGCACGGTCAGGGGAAATTTGGGGAAACGAAGAGGAAATGGAAGGGGAGAGGAGATCGAGGAGGTGGAAGAATGAGGGATTCGACATGCGGAACGCATCGAGCCATCGTGAATCGGAGATGGAGGTGGAGGAAATGAAACGGCTGAACCAGGAGGTTTGTGGTTGGGGTGAGGAGAGAGAAAGTGGGGGTGAGGGTTTGAGGAGGGTAGAGAGAGAGTGAGAAGTTGATGATATTAGGGAATCGAGGAGGAGAGATTGGGAAGGGAGAAGAGTGAGGTCGTTTTGTGAGAGGAAAGATTGTGCGGTGGTTGTGACATCGGAGATTAATGCAAAGAGATTGTTGTTCTGGTTTTTGTCATCGGATTTATTCTTGGCTTTGCGTTTTCCGGCAACCATGGCGGTGGTTGAGGTGGTGGTGATTGTTTCCAATTGTATTGTGATGAGATGTGTGGGCAACAACTATTTATGATCTTTCTTTATTTTGTTTCATTTTACGGTATTTATGAAAAGGAAGTTAACTTTAATTTAATTGATGTAATTTTTTTTTTCCGAAGCAGCCAAAAAATATTTAAAAATGGCATAAGGAATGCCATAAGTTACAGATTACAGGAGAAGTAAATACCAGACAGAGTCCAGTTATAATAACCCAAACAAACCAGACCCTAACACTGCAGTGAATAATACTCTGCAAAAAAGCTCGAAATAAGACATCCGAATACTGGAAAAAAAACTGATGCGATCACTGATCTGGGCCTAAGATATTTGCAGTCTCACTACGATGACTTAGCCAATTGCACTCAAACACGCCTTTGGATTTAACCACCAACTTGCGAAATGATCCGATATCTTTTTTTATTTTAGTTTTAGCCATTTCCAAGATAGAACAGTGGCTCCCTTTATCAGCTTAGAATCCAAAATTTCTTTGTTGCGATGCCTAATTACCTTAGCCATCTCCTAATTACCTTGTCGTTCCTTGCCTTCCAAATGCACCAAACACAAGCACACCACAACACCCGAAGTTTTAAAGCCATCTTTTTTCCTCCTTCGAGCAAGTTCTCGAATTGTGACATATGTTGTCACCCGTCAATGTGGAAAGTTGTTGCCACTCCAAGCCAACTGCACATATAGCTCCAAACACCTGTAAAACTTTTGCACTCGAAAAGCAGATGAGAAATCGACTCCTTACTCCCACAACCCCCCACGCAAATATCCTGACCCTGCCCTACAATTCCCCTCCTAATTAGCTTGTCTTTAGTTGGCAACCTATTTTGAACTAGTCTCCACACCATGCACGAAACTTTTGAGGGAATCGCATTATTCCAAATTTTCGACTATGGTTGCATAAATGAATTTAATCCTGTGGGCAGAAGGTTCTTGTATGTGTTCTTTACCGAATAATCAATTGCACCTTCCAGACCTCCAAGATCCAAGCTGCAGACCTCTTTCCACCACCCAGAACTACCTTTATCCACCGACAAAGAGCTTACTGCGTTCAGCCCATATTTATTAACTAGAGTTGAATACCAAATTCCTCTCTTTTCTGATAAAATTCTCCATCTCCATTTTCCAAAAAGAGCTAAGTTAAACAACCTTAGTCTTCTAATACCCAATCCCCCTTCTTCAATAGGCCTACAAACCCGGTCCCAACTGATCCAATTAATTTTTCTCCCTTGCTCCTTGCCCCCCCCCCCCCATAAAAATTGTTTAAAAATGGATTCAAGTTTAAGAATTATACCTGTCGGAGCCTTGAAGAACGAGAGATAGTACACCGGAATCGCATATAAGACCGCTTTAAGAATGACTAGTCGACCCCTAATGGATAAATGTTTGTTCTTCCAATTAGAAAGTCTTGCTTTCACCGTATTTAAAACTCCACTCCAAGTTTCCAACCGCTTTGAGACCGCCCCAATAGGAAGGTCGAGATATGAAACAGGAAGGGCACTAGATCCACACTTCAAACTATTTGCAGCCTCCACCAACCAATCTTGAGAAACATTCACCCCAAGTAACTTACTTTTGTTCAAGTTGACCTTTAACCCGGACATCAATTCAAACAGCATGATTATCCCTTTGATCGATCGAATGTTCATCCACGATTTCTCCCCAATGATCATGGTATCGTCTGCATATTGCAAATGTGAAAATCTCTCATTTTCACCCTCAAATTTGAATCCTTGGAATTTCCCCACCTCTTTCATTTTTTCTAGCATCACGTTGAACGCTTCTGCTACGATTAAGAATAAAAATGGGGATAACGGGTCCCCTTGCCTAAGACCACGACCCATCTTGAATTCTTTTGTTGGATTCCCATTAACCAACACCGATATAGACGCGGAGTTTAAGCATTCAAGAATCCAATTTTGCCATTTCAACGGGAAGCCCATCTTATCCATTAATTCTACTAAAAATTCCCAGTTAACACAATCGTAGGCTTTTTCAAAATCAACTTTAAAAAGAATAACTTCCTTCCTCCTTCTTCTCGCCTCATCCACAATTTCATTTGCTACCAGGACTCCGTCCAAAATCTGTCGACCCGTAATGAAGGTTGATTTTGTTTCCAATATGATGGTATTGATCACTTTTTTCAACCTATTTGCCAAAACCTTGGAAATTATCTTGTAAATGCATTCTACTATAGAGATAGGCCTGAAATCTGACACCTTTAAAGGGTTTTTCCTCTTTGGAATAAGAACGATGAATGCACATTTGCCCTTCTGACTATCTTTCCGTTTGAATGAAATTCACCCATCATCCTCAAAATGTCCCCTTTTATTAGATCCCAAAAATCCTTTATAAATCCAAAGTTGACTCCGTCCGGACCCGGGCTTTTGGTACTATCACATTCCCATACCGCATTCCTAACTTTCCTTATCTGCTTCCTCTAATTGATTGAATTCCAAGTTGTCTGGACAAATCCTCCTTCGGCTGTTTGCAAAAGTGTTTTTGAAATGTGAGTGTATAGCTTCTTTCAACCATTTGATCCGAGATTTTTGGCATAGAATGCTGCAATTAAGACTTGATAATTTGTGCATTTCTAGCAACACTTCCCATTTTCGAGCCTCCTCTGTTGATGTAAAACATGCTGATTCATTCTTTAAATCCAACTTGTTGATGTCTTTGTGGAGTTAGAATATGAGAATCTTCCACAATTTTGCTCAAATTGTAATACGATTGGTCATTGTGTTTCATCTTGCAAACATATTGAAGAGGAAAGGGGAAAAGCTTTGGCTACAAGGAATATTAAAAGAAGAGGGGATATTGTTGCTTATGTAGGTGATAAAGGTAATATAATTAATGGTTTAAAGAAACCCTTTGTTCGTGTGAATGAAAAATCGAAAGGAGGGCCAAAAAATCCAATTGAGGTTGATGTCCAAGAGAAATTAGTTGAAAACAAGGAGGAGGATCTTGTTGCTGAGGCGGGTTTAAGGCTCAAACAATTATTTTAAGTCTAGATCAATATGTACAGAAGGATCCTTTGGTCGAAACGGAGATCGTGCTTTGTTTCGAGTCTCAGGATGGCATTTCGGGAAGTTTGTGTAATGATGTTGTTGTATCAGATGCTTTAGTTGAAGATTCTTCTTTTGTGGAAAATACTCAATTGATCAACATTTGTGAGGATTTGAATACATTTGGACAGGCGCAACAGAACCTAGAGTTTTTGAACTCTTCCTGGGCTAACATGGTTGAGCACGATGAGATAAGGAAATGGATTGGAGATGGCAAAAATAAACAAGGTTCTGGCTTGGTGGACTTTGAAGGATTTCAAAAGGTCAGGTCAAAATCTAGACGAAAGGCTTAAAAAAGAGTGCGATGAGAAGTAGTTACATAACAAGGTCAAGGCCTGCTAATGCCCACAATTCCCCATGAATTGCCTTTTTTGGAATGTGAGAGGTATTGTCAACTCTCCTACTAAACTGACTTTAAAAAGGCTTATAATTAGTTATAAACCTAATTTTGTGTTAATTGTTGAACCTTGGATGGATAGTAATTTGTTCCCTGCTAGTTGGCTTAAAAGATTTAATCTCAAGTTTTTTGCTGTGAATAATATGACTGATAGTAACCCTAACATTTGGTGTTTGTGTGATGTGAATATGTTTCCTGAGGTTATCTCCTTATATGATCAACATGTTTCCTTCACATTTGACCGAATGGGTAAGAAATTGGGGGGGTTTTGCTAAATATGCTTCAACTTTCTACATTGCTTATAGGGTATTATGGTTTCAGCTGTTGATTACTTTTCATCAGTTCAATATGCCTTGGGGTTGCATTGGGGATTTTAATACTATTTTAGGTCTCATGATTACTCAGTTGCACATTGTCCTGCTAGAGGGCTAATGGAAGTCTTCATGAAGTGGGCGAACGATAACCTTCTTTTACATATTCCTACTCCAGTTACTAGGTGTAATACCCCAAAATTTTCCCTCTCATTTTGCATAACATCTAGCATAGCATTTAGCATACTCAAATTCATGTCATAACCAAAAACATTGCATCATATTCATCATGGCTGAGGTATAAGTTTGTGATCAGTGTTTGAAGAAATTAAAGGCCATACAAAGACAACCAAAAGGGTACAAAGCTCCTCAACCTTGTGCAAAGGGTTCACAGCATCCCACAAGTCTTCATTTGAGTCCACAAGTCTTAGAAAGAAGTGAGTTGATCAAAGAATGCAAGCAGCGCAACATCTCCTGATAGAAAGGGCCAAATTAGGGTTTCTGATTAACTGGGCTTCTCAGTGAAGTTTTGATCCAAGCTTGATTTCATGGTTTCTTACATGATGACTAGTACGTAGGGTTCAAATTTCATTCATGGATTCATTTTGGAAGAGGTTCAATTGATCAGTGGATTGAAAATCAAGGAATTTGGGAAAAGTCAACCAGACTGAGCAAAAGGTCAACTCTTGACTTCTTGAGGTCAAAATCATAAAATTAGGGTCACAAGAGTCCTATGGACCAAATTGGATCAAGAAATGGTGGAGAAATCATGAAAAAAACAATTTTCATGTGTATGTATCGATACATCCTTGATTTGCATCGATACAAGACTTGTAAATCACAAAAAGGAATTGGCTCATGTATGGATCGATACATACGATGTTTGCATCGATACATGCTTCATGGATGCATCGATTCATTCGTGTTATGTATTGATGCATCGGTGAATTAACTTGCTGGAAATCACCATAGCTTCAGTATGCATCGATGCATACATCTTTGTATCGATACATACATGTTATAAAAATAACATGTATCGATGCATACGAGTTATGTATCGATACATAAGCCTATTTTTCTGCTAAACAGCTTCTGTTTGATACAAGAGAGGGCAATGACAGTTCAGTTTTCATGGGGGGCTGCATTTATGAGTGAATTGTACTCACAATTTACTTCAATTCAAGCATCAACTAGTGCAGCTACATCAAAATGCATCCTCACCATAATGATCAGAAGCTTGTGTGCATTGGATTCATTGGTCTCAAGCTGCATTTGGCTCTTGAATTGGTGGCATCAGCAGGCTATCTTTGAGTGTATGCAGGATCACCTTAATTACCATGCTTCTCATAATCAAGCAAGCAAACTCAAGCTGCAATCCTTGGTCAACTAAGCTGTGTTCCACTTCATTAATCTTCACCATAATTGACATGTTCCCTGCAGCATTGGACTGAGTTCAACTGAAGAAGATTCTAGAAATCCAGTTGGCATAACTGCTGTTGCGGTGAGAATCAGATACCAAGCTATTGATTAAGCTTGAATCGCAATTATTAAATGTTCACCACCGACTTTAATTTAATCCAAAGGGAAAAGGGAAAAAGATCGTAAAAACCCTAAATGAGGAGAAACTAGGTTCGGGGGTTGATTATACCTAGGGAAGGTGTTAGCATCCTAAGCATCTGCAGTATCCTACGGGAACCTCTTGTTAATATTTGTGTTATTGTTATTTATTGCTTGCTAAAATTAAGGGAACCTAAGGTTTTATTTCTAATGGTGCTCGCACAACATCGCATCGATGCCTACGTATCGGGTATAGAATCAGAGCACTCGTAGTTCTCCTAAGGATTAACGAACACTTGGTTACGCTCAAGGTTCGCGGGGAAGGTAAGTGTTATGGCAAACACTCACGTGACTTTAGGAAAGTCACAAAAAAGTTCTAAAATAA
This sequence comes from Lathyrus aphaca, assembly GCA_963966055.1. Taxonomy (NCBI): domain Eukaryota; kingdom Viridiplantae; phylum Streptophyta; class Magnoliopsida; order Fabales; family Fabaceae; genus Lathyrus; species Lathyrus aphaca. The sequence continues at coordinate 529,745,864 of OZ014522.1, read as the reverse complement.
AAAGTCCTAATGGCTAAGGTTGAAAAGGAACTAGGGATGGCTAAACTTCCTATGACATTGAGTCAACTGCAGGAGTTCTTTCCCTTTTGGATTGAAATGCGAAAAATAAAGTAAACAAATGAGGGTGCAAGCTCCTAAGTCTAAGGCATAGGTTGCTACTTGCAAAAATGAACTGAATGAAGTAAAAGGAAATGCAAGGTAAAGGGCTTAATAACTGGGATATGGCTCGATATATGGATCGAGAATGCTGAGGTGGAAAACAAGCGTAGTGGGTCAATTGGCTTAAGTTGAAAAGCTGTGAAGTGTAAGGAACGTGCAGATGGCGATCGTAAAACGACCGACTTACGTGTGTGAGTGAAGTGTGTAAAGTTCACTTGGCGTTGGACCATGGATTTATTATTTTTGAAAAAATTAAAGTCTCAAAAGTGTGCGCTTTCAATTTTATCTTAACAAGTATATGGTCTTGATGCAAAATAAAATAAATATAAACATAGTGTGCATACAACCAAGACGCCGAAAGATTAAATTAAAACTCTCACTAAGGGATAAACTTAAATCTAAACCTCTCACACTAATAGGATCTAAAACTAAGCTAAAAAATCTCTATCTTAAACGAAGAAGAACTATACAAATATTTTTTGGATTTTTATATAAAAATAAATAAATGATTAATTAAATATGTACTAAAAATAAGATAGAAAAGAAGAAATTGAATTCGAAATATTTTTTTTGTCGTATTATTTTTTTTACGTATATATAAATATCTAACTAAATATAATAATAAAAAGAAAATAGAAAAGAAAATTTTGAAATTAAAAGTTTTTTATTTTATTTTATTTTATATGTATATAGATTTCTTAACTAAATATAATAATAATAATAGAAAAGAAAATATTAAAATTAAAATGTTTATTTATTTATTTGTATATACATTTAAATGAGAAAATAATAAATTAACTAAATATTTAATAAAAATTAAAATTAAATATAAAGATTTAATTGAATTATAAAATATTTTTTTTAGATTTTTTTTTTTTTTTTGAAAAAGAAAAAGGAAAAAGGGTTGATTTCCTTAAGTAAACAGAGGGGGTTTGGATAGAAAGAGGCCCAGCAGAAAAATAGCCCACCAGGGGCGCTGGATCTAGGGACGGGTCGGGTCAGGTCCGACCCGGATTTGGTCAAGGTGAAGAGAAATGTTAAAGGAAACCCTAAACATATGCGGCTGGGTTCTTTTCCAAACTCAGGAAAAAAAAGAACGATTCCCCCCTCAATCTTACGATCCCGCGCTCTCACTCTCTGCTCTTCTCTGTTCATACTCTCAGTCTCGGATTTGTCTCTCTCTCGCGATGTCGCCTCTCTCAAATGCTATTCCCTCTCCTTCTCAGTTCGTCCATGGCGGTCTGAATGGTTTTTTTGCGTTGAGCTATTTCCGCGGTTGGGTCCGAGGCTTCAATGGATGTGAAAGGGTTTCGCCGTCAATTGTTTCCGCGGTGAAGGATGGAAAATGGAAGGAGATAAGGTTGTCAGCTTGCGCGGAGGTCAAGGAAGTGTTTGACGCCGAACATGGTTTCGGTTTCCTTTAAGGTTGTTGTTGGAAAAAATTACAGTGGCGTATTTGTTTGAAAATGGAAGAGGAGGTTCCTGGAAAAATGTTGTGTTGTTGTTTTGTTTGCACGGCGGATTGCGATTTCGGTTTCTCGGTTCTCACTCTAATCTTTATGTGTCATCATCTTCTTCTTTGTTCTGTCTTTTTTTATTCTGAATTATTTTGATTTGGTTCTGTGTTGTGGAGAATGAAGGTCTACTGAGTTAAACAGATTGTTGAAGGTTGGTTTAAGATGTGTGGTGTGTTGATTGATGAAGGTTTATGGAAGGATGATGAGGGTGACGGTTTGTTGGAGGGTAAATATGGGTGGAAGCGATGGTGATGAAGTTCTTGAAGGAGTTTGTGTGGATGGTGTGGTGATTGGTTATGAGGTGGTGGAGGTGCGTTGACGAAGGGGAACGTCGACGGTAAGATGGAAGCGGCTATTTTTTGTGTGGATTTTGGGAGGGCTTTGAAGAAGAAGAAGGTTTGGTTTATATGAGGACGGGTTGACGACAGTGATATGGTTTGAAGTTTTGGATTTGTCGGTTTCCTTTTTTTCTGTGTTCTGTTTTAGTTATGGCTATGGTGAGGGAGTGTTTGGGTTGATTTGATTGTAATGGTGGAGGAAGAGTTACTGAAGAAATGGTTGTGCAGTTTTGTGAGGGCTAAAGCTATTTGAAGTTTTGTCCAGTGGTGTTCTCGTGTTAATGAGGTTTGACAAGATTTTGAAGATAGCTCCATGAAAAGGTAAAGCCCCTCTGTTGTAATCTCTCTGTTTATTTCCTGGTTCTCTGTATTTTTGGAATGAGGTGCTTATGCGGTTAAGGTTTTATGTGATCACTGGTTTGAATTATTTTTGGTTTTTTTTTTTGATGTTTATGCGGCTGCCTCCAATTTATGTGTGTAGTTTGGTTTCTAAAAGTTTTTTTTGAAGTTTTTGGTGTTGCTGAGTTTTGAGGTGGTGGAGGGTTGTTTTTGTGATTGAAGTTGTGGCTGCTTTGTTATGAATGAAGTTTTATGACTGCTGTTTTTGTGTATGGAGGAGTTTTTTTTGAAGTTTTTGGTGTGAAAATTGTGGATCGGTATTTTTTCTTTTGTTGATGAAGTTTGGGTCTCCAGCCCTTTTTATGTGGCTGCCCTGAGTTATATGTTTGCAGCTTGTTTTTGGTTTATGGCCCCCTGAGTTTTGTTTGTGGTGGTTTTAATATGAAGCTTTGTTTTGTGTATGCAGTAAGGGGAATGATGAAGTGAAACTAAAAAACTAGCTAGTCGAAATCGAGATCAAACCGTAAAGAGAAACATAACCGTAAGAGGAATCAAGCTAAATGAACAAATATGCTGGAAAAAAAGGTGAAGGAAAAGGAGAACATTACCGACCCGAAAGTTATCGGGGTGAAGAATCCGCAATGGTAAGCCTCCTTCTTCTATTAATCCTTGTTACTGCTGGTATTATTATTGGTTTTTGATTTTTGATGTTGCTGAATTTTTGTTTTTGTGTCAATCTCTCCTTTCTTGTGGTTTTTTGTGGTGAGGATGTGGCTGGTGTTTTTTTTTATGGTTTTCTTTGCAATGTAACAGTGCTTTTCTAGGGTTTATTTCTATGTGAATTTGAAAATGTTTTTGTGATAACTTGCTCATGAAGGGTGTAGGGTCAGGGGGAACAGTTCTGAATTTTGCAGCAGTAGTGGGGAGGTGGAGCAGCCTGTTTTGTGTGCTGTTAAACTGCTGTCCTGCTTTTTTTTATTGCTGTTTTTTTGTCTACTAGTAGAGAGAAAATGGTCCCCTCTCTTGGGCTGATTTTGTAAAGTCAAAAAAACAGAAAAATGCAAAATGATATAAATGATATATGTGAATGAATTAGAACTTGAATGCTGAATTTTTTATAATGGTATGCTTGCATGAAATAGAACTTGAATGCTGAATTTTTTATAATGGTATGCTTGAATGAAATAGAACTTGAATGCTTATGTAACATATATGGGGCTGTTTTGAATTAACATGAAGTTGGAAAGATAATACTTGAAAATGAATATGTTTTGAATCAAATGTATGAACATGCTTTGACTTGGTGGTTTTTGCTTCTTTTGTAGGTTGATGCAACATGGACTATGCAAGGAAAAGCTTGAAGATGCTTAAAGAGAAATAAAAATCTAACACTTACACACTAACACTTGTAGTTTAAAGCCTTGTAAACTTGTAATGACACAAACTAGGATTTATATATTGAACTTTTCTTGTTTATAAATGAGAGTGAAACAAAGTAGTTGACATCAAACATGAATGAATGTATCCTTGGATATGAATGGTATGAATGAAGGTTATTATGATGAATTATTCAACTTAAATGTGACATGAGTGAATGGTTATAAAAAATGAATGTTCATGAATATGTTTTAATTTAAAGTGGAATATGAATGCTTGAAAAAAAAACTTGGGACAAAGTTGAACATTGTGAATAAGTCTTGAGAAAGGACATAACATGGATGCAAAATAAAATTGAAAAGAACTTGGATTCGAAAGAAGTTGAAAAATGAAGTATGGATTTAAAATTGGAACTTGAAACTTGAATAAAACTTGGAGAAACTTTGGAAGTTAGATTTTGAACTTGAAACTTGAAATTGAAATTGGAAGTTGTAATTAAAAATAGAAATAGTTTTGAAAATGAATTAAAAATTAGAATTTAGAAATTGAGATAAAAATTTAAAAACTTGAAAATAGAATTAATTAAAAAAAATAGAAATAGAAATAAAAATTAAAATTAAAACACAAAAATGAATTAAAAAGTATAGAAATAATAAATAGAAATTAAATTAAAATGGAAGCTTGGAAGTGAAAAGAAAATAACTAGAAAATGAGTTGAAAGTAACTGATCAAACAAAGTGAATGTATGATGCGAAAAGTTAGGGGTAAAATTTGGGGTGTGACAGTTGCCCCTATTTAAATAACTTCACCAGATGGCGTGAGTGATGGTAATCCTCATGGAATCAGGGTGAAAGGTATTTAAATATAGAAATAACCGGAAATTTTGCCCCTAAATGCGATGTTATGCTGGACTACAAACTATCTAACTCTGTAACTCTTATGCAATGAATGATGATTATGGTATGAATGATTAGAATGAGATATATCGATGACCACAAGCCAAGACTCACTGGGGATGACATACACTGGGGATAAAGAAACGAAAACGGGAAGTATTCAAAGTGATAAATCAACAGGTTCAAGTGTAACTGTTGACACTAAGAATAACAAAAGACGGGAACAAAAGGAAATCCAAAGCGTTGGATCAACGAACACAGACAAAACAAAATAAAATTCAAAGTGACTGCACAGTGGCTCGATACAACCAACTGACACCAAGAATAAAAATAAGACAAGGAAATAAATCGAGGTGGTAGACCAATGGCTTTATGCGACCAATTGACTTTGAGAAATAAAAAGCAACAACATATTCAAAGTGAATGCGCAGCGGCTCGATGCGACCAACTGACACCAAGAATACCACAAAATAAACATTCAAAGTGAATGTGCAGTGGCTCTATGCGACCAACTGTCACTGAAAATGATAATCATAATATTCAAAGTGAATGCGCAGCGGCTCGATGCGACCAACTGACACTAAGAATACAACCAAAATAAACATTCAAAGTGAATGTGCAGCGGCTCTATGCGACCAACTGTCACTGAGAATGACAACAACAAACTTATTCAAAGTGAATGCGCAGCGGCTCGATGCGACCAACTGACACCATGAATAACAACAAAAAAATATTCGAAGTGAATGCGCAGCGGCTCGATGCGACCAACTGTCACTGAAAATGATAATCATAATATTCAAAGTGAATGCGCAGCGGCTCGATGCGACCAACTGACACTAAGAATACAACCAAAATAAACATTCAAAGTGAATGTGCAGCGGCTCTATGCGACCAACTGTCACTGAGAATGACAACAACAAACTTATTCAAAGTGAATGCGCAGCGGCTCGATGCGACCAACTGACACCATGAATAACAACAAAAAAATATTCGAAGTGAATGCGCAGCGGCTCGATGCGACCAACTGACACTGAAAATGATAATCATAATATTCAAAGTGAATGCGCAGCGGCTCGATGCGACCAACTGTCACTGAAAATGATAATCATAATATTCAAAGTGAATGCGCAGCGGCTCGATGCGACCAACTGACACTAAGAATACAACCAAAATAAACATTCAAAGTGAATGTGCAGCGGCTCTATGCGACCAACTGTCACTGAGAATGACAACAACAAACTTATTCAAAGTGAATGCGCAGCGGCTCGATGCGACCAATTGTCACTGAAAATGATAATCATAATATTCAAAGTGAATGCGCAGCGGCTCGATGCGACCAACTGACACTAAGAATAAAGACAAATGAAAACATTCAAAGTGAATGCGCAGCGGCTCTACGCGACCAACTGACACTAAGAATAACAACAAAATAAACATTCAAAGTGAATGCGCAGCGGCTCTACGCGACCAACTGACACTAAGAATGGAGAAATATAATATTCGAAGTGAGTGTGCAGCGGCTCAATGCGACCAACTGACACCAAGAATAAAGATAATATTCAAAGTGAATGCGCAGCGGCTCAATGCGACCAGCTGACACCATGAATAACAACAAAAATATTCGAAGTGGAAGCGCAATAGGTTCGAGACCTATTGACACTAAGAATAGAAGCCAAGATACACTCAAAGTGAATGCGCAACAGGTTAAAAAACCGGTTGACACTAAGAATGAAAAAGACAAAGTAGTCAAAGTATTCAAAATGGTAGATTAGTAGGTTCAAATGTAACTGCCAACACCGAGGATAAGGAAGGAAATCACAGTGATTTAGCAGTGGCTCTATGCGACCAACTAACATTGGGGATAGAATGCAAATCACCCAAAGATAGGTCAACGGCTCTAAGCGACCGGCTAACGCAAAGAAGTAACAAAAAAATATGTTGGAGTTTTCAAATAAGATAAGACATCCAACCTCTGGAAATTCCTTCAGGAACCATCAGGAGAAAGGTACAGGTATGTGCCAAAATCAAATGGACTTGGATTTTAAGCAAAAGGTTTCAGGACCTGCTTAAAAGATTTTTGCCAATGACAATTGGACTTCAAGGAGATATTGGTGGTCATAAAGACAAATACCAAACACAATTAGAATTCCACGGGGGACACCAGCAGTTACTGGGGATAACAACATTGGTAAACCAAACTTCGGGTACCAACAACAATGAATTTTCAAATTGAGCACTAATGATATCTGGACTTGGAGTTAGACAGACGACAACTGGGGAAAGACGAATGCTAATGTCAAATGTGCATGATTGAGCATGATGCGAATGATCATGATATGCAAATGTTGACCCTAAAGAGACAAAGAGTTTTGACAAGACTCAAAGAGGAGTAGGCTCTCAACACCAATACTTAGATGAGCAATATGAAAAAAAAAAACTGGGGAGATGTCTTCGAAATTTGGAAATCATGCTTGGTCCAAGGATCCATCCAAGAGTGTTATCAGTTTTGAACTCTATGGGGATTTCTGTAATAATAGTATAAAAGTGTTGTTGCAAACCAGGACTTCTTGGGGAAACAGAAGGTTTTTCCAATTTTCCCAAAGTCAAAGAAACTTAAAAGTTTTTCAGTATGCTTTCAAAAAAACATTTCCTTTTTTTTTAAAAACTTGTCATTTTCAGAGTTAAATTGTAATCAAGTGATGGCATTTTGCATAACAAAAGAAAATAAGAGGTTGAATAACAAAATCCATAGGCAAAGTTTGTATTTTATTCAAGAATGGTAGCTTGCTAATGGCAAAAACTCCATGGGAAATTACAATTTGAAAATGGCAATGGGGAAAGGTCTACATTGAATCCAACGACCACTACAATCCCTAATAACTAAGACTGCCCGACACCTTGCTTCTGACAAGAGCAATTGGATTGGTCTTCCATTATGATTCTTCAATAACGGTAAACACCATCTGACACAGTCAAATGCCTTTGTCCCTAACTTTTGCCTGGACCGCCCTTTCGGGTTTTCAATCCACCGGGACGCTCTTTTTTGCCTAAGCCGCCCTTTCGGGTTTTCAACTTAGCGAGCTCTTATTTTTTCATTTTTATCCCTAACTTTTTCCTGGATCTCCTTCATAGGTTTTGATCCACCGGGATACCCATTTTTTTCCTAGGTCGCCATTTCTGGTTTTCGACCTATCGGGTTTTATCTAGGCATAATATTTTTTGACTGCATCAGAATTCACCGGGTGCTTCAGCTGTTCACCATCCATAGTTGTAAGGATTAAGGAACCTTCGGAGAATGCCACCTTCACAACATATGGGCCTTCATAGTTAGGGCTCCATTTTCCACGCATGTCTTTGTGGACTGGCAAGATTTTCTTGAGTACAAGATCTCCTTCTTTGAATTCTCGGAGACTGACTTTCTTGTCAAATGCTCTCTTGACACGCTTCTGGTATAATTGGCCATGGCACATGGCGGTCATTCTCTTCTCATCAATGAGGTTCAGTTGGTCAAACCTGTTCTGGACCCACTCAGCTTCCTCCAGTTTGGTTTCCATCAAGATTCTCAAAGATGGTATCTCTACTTCAATAGGGAGAACTGCATCCATCCCATACACCAGAGAGAAAGGGGTTGCCCCTGTTGAAGTGCGAACTGATGTTCTGTATCCGTGTAAAGCATATGGTAACATCTCGTGCCAATCTTTGTAAGTTTTTACCATCTTCTGCAGAATCTTTTTGATGTTCTTGTTTGCAGCTTCAACAGCTCCATTCATCTTCGGACGATACGGAGAAGAGTTATGATGTTCAATCTTGAATGTCTCACACAGCTCTTTCATTGTTTTGTTGTTCAAATTGGTCCCATTATCTGTGATGATTCGGCTTGGGATTCCATAACGGCAGATAATTTGGTTCTTGATGAAACGGGCAACCACTTGCTTTGTCACATTGGCGTAGGAAGCTGCTTCTACCCATTTGGTGAAGTAATCGATTGCGACCAAGATAAACCGATGACCATTGGAAGCTTTAGGCTCAATTTCCCCTATCATGTCAATGCCCCACATTGAGAAGGGCCAAGGCGATGATAGAACATTCAAAAGTGTTGGAGGTACGTGCACCTTGTCGGCATAAATCTGGCATTTATGACACTTCCTGGCATACTTGAAACAATCTGATTCCATGGTCAACCAGAAGTATCCAACTCTCAAAATCTTCCAGGACATGGCATGTCCATTGGCATGTGTTCCAAATGATCCTTCATGGATTTCCCTGATCAATAAGTCTGCTTCGCGCTTGTCCACACATCTGAGCAGAACCATATCATGATTTCTCTTGTAAAGCACGTTGTTGCTGAGGAAAAACTTGGACGCCAATCTTCTTAAAGTCTTCTTGTCTAGAGTTGTTGCATCCGCTAGGTACTCCTGATTTTGCAAGTAGTTCTTGATGTCATAGAACCACGGTTTCTCATCAGTTTCCTCTTCAACCAGTAGACAGTAGGCTGGTGCAGTTCTTCGCTCGATTGTAATGAGTGGAGCTTCATTAAGAAATCTGACTTGAAACATAGAGGCCAACATTGCCAAGGCATCTGCTATTTGATTCTCTGCCCTTGGAACATGATGGAAGGTGACTTCGTCAAAGTATTTAATTAACTCCACAATATGGGCCCGATAAGGGATCAACTTCTCGTCACGGGTCTCCCATTCACCTTTGACTTGGTATATTACCAAAGCTGAGTCTCCATATACATCAAGAATCTTGATTCTGGTATCAATTGCAGCTTCGATACCTAAAACATATGATTCATACTCTGCGATGTTGTTTGTACATTCGAAACATAATCTGGCTGTGAAAGGAGTATAACCACCATCAGGATTCATCAAAACAACTCCTACACCATGCCCCATGTAGTTAGAGGAACCATCAAACATCATCTTCCAACGAGAACCTGGCTCGGGACCTTCATCTGGACCTGGAACTTCACAGTCCTTTATCAACATAATGTCCTCGTCCGGGAAATCGAATTTCAAAGGTTCATAATCTTCGACAGGATGATCAGCAAGGTATTCAGATAAAACACTGCCTTTAATAGACTTCTGGGTTACATATTGGATATCATACTCGGATAACAACATGTGCCAACGGGCGAGTCTCCCAGTCAAAGCAGGCTTCTCAAAGATGTACTTTATTGGATCCATTTTTGAGATCAACAAAGTAGTGTGACAAATCATGTACTGCCTGAGGCGTCTGGCCGCCCATGCCAAGGCACAGCAAGTTTTCTCTAAAAGCGAATATCTGCTTTCACAGTCTGTGAACTTCTTGCTTAAGTAATAAATGGCGTGCTCCTTACGACCAGTTTCGTCTTGTTGGCCTAATACGCAACCCATAGATCCCTCGAGCACAGTGAGATACATGAAAAGAGGTTTCCCTGGAGTAGGTGGGATCAAGATAGGAGGCTCCTGTAGATAAACCTTAATCTTCTCAAAAGCCAGTTGACAATCAGGACTCCACTCAATTGCTTGATTCTTCCGGAGTAACTTGAATAAAGGCTCACAAGTAGCAGTCATGTTGGAGATAAATCTGGAGATGTAGTTCAGTCTTCCAAGGAAGCCTCTGACTTGCTTTTCTGTTTTTGGAGCTGGCATCTCTTGAATTGCTCTGACCTTATCTGGATCTACTTCAATTCCTTGCTGACTAACAATAAAACCAAGTAACTTTCCTGATCGGACACCAAAAGTACACTTAGCCGGATTCAGACGCAGTTAGAACTTTCTGAGATGCTCAAATAACTTTAGGAGATGATTCAAATGATCCTCCTCACTATGTGATTTGGCAATCATATCATCCACATAAACTTCTATCTCTTTATGCATCATATCATGGAAAAGGGTGACCATTGCCCTCTGATAAGTGGCTCCTGCATTTTTGAGACCAAGTGGCATAACCTTGTAACAATAAGTGCCCCATGGTGTGATGAATGTAGTCTTTTCCATATCGTCAGGATCCATCTTGATCTGGTTGTATCCTGAAAACCCATCCATGAAGGAGAAAACAGCAAATTTAGCAGTGTTGTCAACCAAAGTATCAATATGCGAAAGAGGGAAATCGTCCTTCGGACTGGCTTTGTTCAAATCCCTATAGTCCACACACATTCTGACTTTGCCATCCTTTTTAGGGACTGGCACAATATTAGCTACCCACTCAGGGTACTTCACAACTGCAAGGAATCCAGCATCGAACTGCCTTTTGACCTCTTCTCGAATCTTCAGAGCCATGTCCGGTCTTGTTCTTCGGAGCTTTTGCTTTACTGGAGGACAATCTGGTCGAAGAGGTAACTTGTGGACCACTATGTCTGTGTCTAAACCGGGCATATCTTGATACGACCATGCAAACACATCCGCATATTCTTTGAGAAGCTTGACCAATCTTTCTCTGACATCTGCCCCAAGTGTTGTACCAATCTTGACTTCCTTCTTGTCTTCATCAGTGCCAAGATTGATGGTCTCTACCTGCTCCTTATGTGGCTGAAGATCTGTGTGCTCATACTCAACTAATCTTGCCAGTTCTTCGGGAATGTCACAATCTTCCTCACTTTCATCTTCCGCTTGGTAGATGGGCGAATCAAAGTTAGGAGAGAATGTAGAGTCATTGGATTCAACAGGGTTTTCGTTTATTCTGCATATGAGAATGATTTGCTTTTATTAAAAATGGAAAATAGAGAAATGCAAGAGAAAAAAGCTTTTTTATTGGTTTTGAAAGATTGCCATTTTCTTCTTTTTAAAGGTGAAAAGAGAGAGAAAGAGAGAGAGAGAGAGAGAGAGAGAGAGAGAGAGAGAAAACAGTAAATGATCAAAATAAGAGTTTAACAAAATGCCTTCATTGATAATAACTTTGAAAATGAGAAGGGGCCCTACAAAATACTCCCATAGCCTTGGGCAGAGCTAGGGAACTTTGAAAACATTTAAAAAACAATAAATTACTTTGACAATGGAAAAAACTCTGGGATCTCGACTGCCTCCCAATTGTCCAAGGCTTCTTCACACTGATACACCAAATGATTCACATCTTCATCTTCAGAACCCCCATCAATCGTATTGACCTGATAACCAGCACTGGAAAACACTTCTTGAATGGTCTTTGGACGTCCTTTAACGGAGGTTGACGCTCCTTCCTTCACATGAGTTGGTTTGTAACCCAACCCGCAACGATCTAGCTTCTGTTTGACTTCAATGACATCACCCCAACCTTCATAGCTTCTTTCTTCAATGGTGGAGATGATACTCTTTAGCGATGCAAAAGAGGGGATACCCTTCCCTTTTGGTTCCTCTACTTCCAAAAGGACAACATTGGCTATCTCAAGAGCTTGGAAAGAAGTTTCCAAAGCATCTTCATCAGCCTCAATATAGCTAAAGGATGAAAGGTTACTGACCATGAGATCTTCTTCACCAGACACAGTTACCAGCTTATTATCGACCACAAACTTCATCTTCTGGTGTAGGGTAGAAGTGACTGCCCCAGCGGCATGGATCCAAGGTCTTCCCAGCAAGCAACTGTAATTGGGGTTAATGTCCATAACCTGGAAAGTGATTTTGAACACCTGTGGCCCAATCAAGATCGGTAAGTCTACTTCTCCAATAACAGTCCTCCTTGACCCATCAAAAGCTTTCACAATCAGTGCACTGGGCATCATCTCTGCCCCTTGATAAGATAACTTGGCAAGCGTTCTTTTCGGCAAAACATTCAATGAAGATCCTGTATCCACAAGAACTCTTGCTAAAGTATCCTCTTGACATTTTACAGATATGTGGAGAGCACGGTTATGGTCCAAGCCCTCCTTTGGAAGATCCTCCATACTGAAGCTGAGATTGTTACATGCAGTGATATTGGCAATGACTCCATCAAACTGATTCACAGTTATATCGTGTGTAACATGGGCTTGGGTTAGTAATTTCTGGAGAGCACTCCGATGGGCCGGTGAATGCATAAGAAGTGATAGGATAGATATTTTGGAAGACGTTTGATGTAGCTGATCAATAACCTTATAATCACTCTTCTTAATGATTCTGAGAAATTCTGCATCCTCTTCTCCCAAGACTACCCCTTTATCCTGGTTGGCAACAGCTGGAATGACTTCTTTAGGCGGAACCGTATTGGCTTGCTGAGTATAAACACGACCACTGCGAGTTAAACGACCTGCACCCGCTATGTCAGCACTTACAACTTTTGAACCTTCCTTCTGACTAGCTTTATCAATCTTCTAATGAACTTTCCCTGTATCATACTTCCATGGAACTGCTTTAGTGTCTTCATAAAGGAAAGGGCTACTCCTTTGTTCAAACCTTGGCTCAGGTATATTGAAAATGGGCATCACAGGCTCTGGCATATTAAAGATGGGTTGAACTCTTGAGGACTCAGGCAGGTTAAACACTGGCACCAAGGTGGAATCATATTCAGGCAAGTTGAAAATGGGTTCAATCATTGCCACTTCATTCTTCTTCACACGACCGCTTACTTGTAAAACACCCAGATTAATCAAATTTTGAACGTCCTTTAAAACCAATTCACATCCCTTTGGGTTATTTGCACAAGCTTCACAATTCTTATGACAGTTCTTCAACATACCCACTTCTACTAACTTCGCATGGAAGTCTCTAAGCGGGGTCTTGATCTCTATGGCGTTGAAAATCAAACCTTCGTCAGACTCGTCAACAATGGCATTTATGGACCCATGCTTGGGTAAAGGATTATCCTTGACATTCGGACCAGTATTCCCAAATGACAGAATGTTTTTCTCCATCAAATCTTTCACGATGTACTTCAAAGCATAACAACCCTCCAAATCGTGCCCTGGGGCACCTTCATGGAATAAACAGTGGGCATTTGAGTTGTAATTTGGTGGGAGCGGATTTGGTGGGGGACCCAAAGGCCTTGGAGTAACCAAACCTTTCTTCAGCAGTGAAGGATATAACTCAGTATAAGTTATAGGGATTCGAGGATTAGGAGGCCTTCCTCCTGGTCTTCTATTCTGAAAGTTGGGGTTCGGATGAGGAGCTGGAGTCCTCTGCTGGTAGGCTGAAGCATTGGGCGCTTGTTGATAGCCTGGATTGTTGAGCATTGGTTGATAAGGTGGAATCACTGGATCCGCTTGCTGATACATCGGGACTGCTTGAGTTGGCCGATACATCGGGACTTGTGGATTATATGACGGTTGAACCGCCGCTACATAAGGATGTTGGGCATACTGTGGTGGATGAGCATACTGCTGTTGAGCCATAGGTGGAGGTCTCTGCCAAAGCGGATTTCTTCTTTGACTTGTCATTATTGCATTCGTCTCACCCTCTTTCTTCTTGTGGAAATTACTGGTAAATTTCTTGACATTATTTCCACTGCCAGTGCTGGAACTGCCAGATGCACCACTCATCTTTCCACTTTTTAGTCCAAGTTCAACTTTGATTCCCACGGCTACAAGGTCAGAGAAGCTAGCAGTTATGCTTCCCACCATTCTCTCATAGAATTCTGGTCGCACAGTGTCAACAAACCAGTCAGCTAATTCTCTTTCAGTCAATGGGGGCTCTACCTGAGAAGCGGTCCCCCTCCACCTCTGAGCATATTCTTTAAATGATTCAGAATCTTTTTGTGACATACTCAACAGTTGCCTCCTATCGGGAGCAAGGTCCATATTGTATTTATATTGCTGGATAAAAGCATCTGCCAAGTCTTGGAAACTGCGAATCTTCGACTGGTCTAGCGTTAGATACCATTTGGAGGAGATTCCCTTCAGACTGTCCTGGAAGCAGTGGATCATTAATTTATCATTGTCCACCTGTGCAGCCATTCTTCGATAGTACATCAAGAGATGGTTCTTAGGACAAGTTGCGCCCTCATACATATCAAAAGTGGGTATCTTGAACTTTGGAGGTATTACCAATCCAGACACCAGACACATCTCTCTAGCAGCGGCCCCAAAGATCTGGTCACCTTCAATTGCTCTTAACCTTTTTTCAAGGGTATCAAAATTCTCTTGCATCTTCTCATGTTTCTCGTCTCCGTTTTCAGACATATCTGGCGCGTCATACACCTGATGGTCATTAAAGTATGGTTGGGCACGGGTGTGCACAATGTCTGGTGTAAAATTAGCAACTGCATGGTTCTCTTCATTAGTCACAGGAATAGTCTGCTGAGCAACAAATCCTTGAGGAGGAGGCACAAAACCTTGGGAAGGAAATGCCATACCCTGAGAAGGAGGTGCGAAACTTTGAGAAGCTAAACCTTGGGACGGAGGGAAGAAACCCTGAGCAGCAAGTCCTTGGCAAGAAGGAATGAAACTTTGAGAAGCAAAACCTTGAGAAGGAGGGAAGAAGCCCTGAGCACCAAGTCCTTGAGAAGAAGGAATAAAACTTTGAGAAGCAAGGCCTTGGGAATGAGGGAAGAAACCCTGAGTAGCCAGTCCTTGAGAAGAAGGAATAAAACTTTGAGAAGCAAAACCTTGAGGAGGAGGGACGAATCCATGAGGAAGCCTATAAGGAGGCCAGGTCACAGGGGTAGTGACTGATGATGTAGGCTCAGTCGTTGCAGTGACAATTTCTGACACTACAGTCTGTTGGGTATCCATCTTCGCTCGAATGACCTGCAACATTTCCATCATCTGACCCATATTTCCGCGAATATCAGTAAGCTCCTCGTTAACTTTGTCCATCTCTAGGTCTCTTTCAGCCATCCTTTTTCTGGCTTGAGCTCGAGTGTAGTATTTGCGTGAGAGCCTTAGTGTGAAAGCTGAATTGAGAGCAGATGACGGCAATGAGTTTTATATGAAAAAATGCAAATGAAATGCCAAATGTATGAGTGCAATGCGAAAATTAAATTTTATTCAAGGAACTTAAGAAACAATTTGCAAATACCCAGGAACACATAATGATCAAAAGGATATGATTTCATTAAATTCAAAAAGTGATACAAAGTATCGAGTACATCTTCAAAAATCCCAAACAAAGCTTAATAAAGACGAAGACAAAGTCCTAAGGAGATTCTCCTAAAAGCCTCAAGTTAAGCTTCTCGATTTGTGCCTTCATCTGAGCCCTTTCAAGCATAAGTTGATCCACGATCGACTTCCAAGAAGTGTCCCCTTGAGTGCTGGAGGAAAATAAATCCTCTTGCGCTTTCCTTTTCTTGTTGGAGAGCTCTTCTTCTTCCTTCATCTTCAGTTGTCTTCTAAGTTCTTCATTCTCACTACTGATGATCTGATGTCGATTCTTCCATGCATTCTTCTCTCGAAGCTCTTTCTCCAAATCAATCTTCAGTTTCTCCGCATCGTCCATAAAGATTAGAATGGGTTTCTTGAAGGTCATAGGATCTTGGCGAGGGTAAGGCATCTTCAGACTGATTGCCCTATCTCGTACCCATTGGAGATAGGGTTCCATAGAAACACAATTCGGCTTTCCCAAGCTACTCCTACCCTTCCTATGGATGTACTTCCAATCTTGCATAATCTGTTTCTTGAGCTCTGGTTCTTCGTCATCCTTAAAGAAAATTTCTTCCACTTCAACACTCTTAGGTTTGTCCTTCAACGGATACCCGAGTTAGCGGCGAGCCAAAACTGGATTATAGCTGATTCCTCCCTTAGTGCCAAGAAGAGGCACATTAGCAAAATCACCACAACTATCAATAATTAGTGCCCCATCATAAACACGATTGTACCAACTAATGTCAGAGTGGGTAAGAGACATGATCCTTTGTGACCACCACAAACCATCCTTAAGGTTCCAAAATGAAGCTGACTTAGGCAAGTGCGAAATAAACCACTCGTACAACAATGATGCACAACAAGTAATCATCCCTCCCTTATGGAGATTCCTCAGATGGATGGAATGATAAGTGTCTCCAAGCAAAGTAGGGACCGGGTTCTTCTTCAGAAATATTTTGATGGCGTTCAGGTCTACAAAGTCTTCAAAGTTTGGGAAAAGTAACACTCCATATATTAGCAGAATAAAGGTCGCCTCAAAAGCTTTCATATCCTTCACACTAACAAAATTCTTGGCCTTTTCTACCAAAAACTTTGTTGGGAATCCAAAAATCTTTCCTTTATAGGTCATATTTGCCTTGACCTCAGGAACACTCAAATATGTTGCCTTTGCAATCTCTGCTTCTTCAGGGTCCTTCTCTAAAACAGGGAATGGAAACTCATCCTTAACACGTGATCCCACCAGAAATGAATACTCTTCCAAAGTAGGCGCCAATTGGTAATCAGGGAACGTAAAACAATGGTAGAGAGGGTCATAAAACTGGATCATCACAGAGAGCAACCTTCCATCCCACTCAGTCTTAAGTAAGGCTAAAAGTCTCCTATGCTTCTCCATGAAGGCTTCTTGATCCAAAACCAAATCTCTTAATTTCCTTAGGTCTTCAAGTTTGGGAGTTTTGAATGTGTACTTGACAGTCTTTCTTCTTCCAAAGTCCATGATAATACCTATGATATTTGCAAAGATAGAGTTTCTGAGTTCCTTGAATAAATGGTAAAAATGATGCTTCATGATGCGTGAATGCATGAATACACAAAACACACACAAGGCTTAGGTTCAAAGCTTGCATGAGGTCAAAGGTTCAACCCTCCCAAAAGGTATGTACTATGAGTTTATTTGTACCTGTACAACGGGTTCTAAAAGTTCCCAGAATCATTGTCCCATCTTTCGGATATTACCGACTTCCCAACTCAACTTGGTAATCAATAATATTCTCAAGAGAGTCTCATCCGGGTGTAGTATCGCGTATCAACTATTTCGGATTTGCACCCTCATAGTCATCGCACTACATCCCTAAAAGCCAAGTGGGGATAAATGTTCTACGGTCCTCAGCATTAATGGCTCTCAGGTCGAATATAGTAATGCTTTCACGACTGAACTCGATCAACAAAACTACATCCGAGGAGGCCTCCGCTGAGTGGTGGTGTCTCAAGTCAGCTTGGTCGGGACTCAACTCCCTACAAGCCTTCTTGAATATACCACCGTCCTATCTTATTTTGCACTCAAGTCCGGGTTAGGACTTATCTCACCACACATGGAACACCCAACAAAAAATCCAAAATAATAACAAGCAATACAACAACAAATATACAAATATACAAGGTGGGCTTAACCCTCAAAAATAGAATCCCCAGTGAAGTCGCAATTTCTATTGCGGTGAGAATCGGATACCAAGCTATTGATTAAGCTTGAATCGCAATTATTAAATGTTCACCACCGACTTTAATTTAATCCAAAGGGAAAAGGGAAAAAGATCGTAAAAACCCTAAATGAGGAGAAACTAGGTTCGGGGGTTGATTATACCTAGGGAAGGTGTTAGCATCCTAAGCATCCGCAGTATCCTACGGGAACCTCTTGTTAATATTTGTGTTATTGTTATTTATTGCTTGATAAAATTAAGGGAACCTAAGGTTTTATTTCTAATGGTGCTCGCACAACATCGCATCGATGCCTACGTATCGGGTATAGAATCAGAGCACTCGTAGTTCTCCTAAGGATTAACGAACACTTGGTTACGCTCAAGGTTCGCGGGGAAGGTAAGTGTTATGGAAAACACTCACGTGACTTTAGGAAAGTCACAAAAAGTTCTAAAATAAAAAGTCCTAATGGCTAAGGTTGAAAAGGAACTAGGGATGGCTAAACTTCCTATGACATTGAGTCAACTGCAGGAGTTCTTTCCCTTTTGGATTGAAATGCGAAAAATAAAGTAAACAAATGAGGGTGCAAGCTCCTAAGTCTAAGGCATAGGTTGCTACTTGCAAAAATGAACTGAATGAAGTAAAAGGAAATGCAAGGTAAAGGGCTTAATAACTGGGCTATGGCTCGATATATGGATCGAGAATGCTGAGGTGGAAAACAAGCGTAGTGGGTCAATTTGCTTAAGTTGAAAAGCTGTGAAGTGTAAGGAACGTGTAGATGGCGATCGTAAAACGACCGACTTACGTGTGTGAGTGAAGTGTGTAAAGTTCACTTGGCGTTGGACCATGGATTTATTATTTTTGAAAAAATTAAAGTCTCAAAAGTGTGCGCTTTCAATTTTATCTTAACAAGTATATGGTCTTGATGCAAAATAAAATAAATATAAACATAGTGTGCATACAACCAAGACACCGAAAGATTAAATTAAAACTCTCACTAAGGGATAAACTTAAATCTAAACCTCTCACACTAATAGGATCTAAAACTAAGCTAAAAAATCTCTATCTTAAACGAAGAAGAACTATACAAATATTTTTTGGATTTTTATATAAAAATAAATAAATGATTAATTAAATATGTACTAAAAATAAGATAGAAAAGAAGAAATTGAATTCGAAATATTTTTTTTGTCGTATTATTTTTTTTACGTATATATAAATATCTAACTAAATATAATAATAAAAATAAAATAGAAAAGAAAATTTTGAAATTAAAAGTTTTTTATTTTATTTTATTTTATATGTATATAGATTTCTTAACTAAATATAATAATAATAATAGAAAAGAAAATATTAAAATTAAAATGTTTATTTATTTATTTGTATATACATTTAAATGAGAAAATAATAAATTAACTAAATATTTAATAAAAATTAAAATTAAATATAAAGATTTAATTGAATTATAAAATATTTTTTTTAGATTTTTTTTTTTTTTTTGAAAAAGAAAAAGGAAAAAGGGTTGATTTCCTTAAGTAAACAGAGGGGGTTTGGATAGAA
Organism: Lathyrus aphaca; assembly: GCA_963966055.1. Lineage (NCBI taxonomy): Eukaryota > Viridiplantae > Streptophyta > Magnoliopsida > Fabales > Fabaceae > Lathyrus > Lathyrus aphaca. The sequence continues at coordinate 529,726,534 of OZ014522.1, read as the reverse complement.
AGAGGCCCAGCAGAAAAATAGCCCACCAGGGGCGCTGGATCTAGGGACGGGTCGGGTCAGGTCCGACCCGGATTTGGTCAAGGTGAAGAGAAATGTTGAAGGAAACCCTAAACATATGCGGCTGGGTTCTTTTCCAAACTCAGAAAAAAAAGAACGATTCCCCCCTCAATCTTACGATCCCGCGCTCTCACTCTCTGCTCTTCTATGTTCATACTCTCAGTCTCGGATTTGTCTCTCTCTCGCGATGTCGCCTCTCTCAAATGCTATTCCCTCTCCTTCTCAGTTCGTCCATGGCGGTCTGAATGGTTTTTTTGCGTTGAGCTATTTCCGCGGTTGGGTCCGAGGCTTCAATGGATGTGAAAGGGTTTCGCCGTCAATTGTTTCCGCGGTGAAGGATGGAAAATGGAAGGAGATAAGGTTGTCAGCTTACGCGGAGGTCAAGGAAGTGTTTGACGCCGAACATGGTTTCGGTTTCCTTTAAGGTTGTTGTTGGAAAAAATTATAGTGGCGTATTTGTTTGAAAATGGAAGAGGAGGTTCCTGGAAAAATGTTGTGTTGTTGTTCTGTTTGCACGGCGGATTACGATTTCGGTTTCTCGGTTCTCACTCTAATCTTTCTGTGTCATCATCTTCTTCTTTGTTCTGTCTTTTTTTATTCTGAATTGTTTTGATTTGGTTCTGTGTTGTGGAGAATGAAGGTCTACTGAGTTAAACAGATTGTTGAAGGTTGGTTTAAGATGTGTGGTGTGTTGATTGATGAAGGTTTATGGAAGGATGATGAGGGTGACGGTTTGTTGGAGGGTAAATATGGGTGGAAGCGATGGTGATGAAGTTCTTGAAGGAGTTTGTGTGGATGGTGTGGTGATTGGTTATGAGGTGGTGGAGGTGCGTTGACGAAGGGGAACGTCGACGGTAAGATGGAAGCGGCTATTTTTTGTGTGGATTTTGGGAGGGCTTTGAAGAAGAAGAAGGTTTGGTTTATATGAGGACGGGTTGACGACAGTGATATGGTTTGAAGTTTTGGATTTGTCGGTTTCCTATTTTTCTGTGTTCTGTTTTAGTTATGGCTATGGTGAGGGAGTGTTTGGGTTGATTTGATTGTAATGGTGGAGGAAGAGTTACTGAAGAAATGGTTATGCAGTTCTGTGAGGGCTAAAGCTATTTGAAGGTTTGCCCAGTGGTGTTCTCGTGTTAATGAGGTTTGACAAGATTTTGAAGATAGCTCCATGAAAAGGTAAAGCCCCTCTATTGTAATCTCTCTGTTTATTTCCTGGTTCTCTGTATTTTTGGAATGAGGTGCTTATGCGGTTAAGGTTTTATGTGATCACTGGTTTGAATTATTTTTGGTTTTTTTTTTTGATGTTTATGCGGCTGCCTCCAATTTATGTGTGTAGTTTGGTTTCTAAAAGTTTTTTTTGAAGTTTTTGGTGTTGCTGAGTTTTGAGGTGGTGGAGGGTTGTTTTTGTGATTGAAGTTGTGGCTGCTTTGTTATGAATGAAGTTTTATGACTGCTGTTGTTGTGTATGGAGGAGTTTTTTTTGAAGTTTTTGGTGTGAAAATTGTGGATCGGTATTGTTTCTTTTGTTGATGAAGTTTGGGTCTCCAGCCCTTTTTATGTGGCTGCCCTGAGTTATATGTTTGCAGCTTGTTTTTGGTTTATGGCCCCCTGAGTTTTGTTTGTGGTGGTTTTAATATGAAGCTTTGTTTTGTGTATGCAGTAAGGGGAATGATGAAGTGAAACTAAAAAACTAGCTAGTCGAAATCGAGATCAAACCGTAAAGAGAAACATAACCGTAAGAGGAATCAAGCTAAATGAACAAATATGCTGAAAAAAAAGGTGAAGGAAAAGGAGAACATTACCGACCCGAAAGTTATCGGGGTGAAGAATCCGCAATAGTAAGCCTCCTTCTTCTATTAATCCTTGTTATTGCTGGTATTATTATTGGTTTTTGATTTTTGATGTTGCTGAATTTTTGTTTTTGTGTCAATCTCTCCTTTCTTGTGGTTTTTTGTGGTGAGGATGTGGCTGGTGTTTTTTTTGATGGTTTTCTTTGCAATGTAACAGTGCTTTTATAGGTCTTTTCTAGGGTTTATTTCTATGTGAATTTGAAAATGTTTTTGTGATAACTTGCTCATGAAGGGTGTAGGGTCAGGGGGAACAGTTCTGAATTTTGCAGCAGTAGAGGGGAGGTGGAGCAGCCTGTTTTGTGTGATGTTAAACTGCTGTCCTGCTTTTTTTTGTTGCTGTTTTTTTGTCTGCTAGTAGAGAGAAAATGGTCCCCTCTCTTGGGCTGATTTTGTAAAGTCAAAAAAACAGAAAAATGCAAAATGATATAAATGATATATGTGAATGAATTAGAACTTGAATGCTGAATTTTTTATAATGGTATGCTTGCATGAAATAGAACTTGAATGCTGAATTTTTTATAATGGTATGCTTGAATGAAATAGAACTTGAATGCTTATGTAACATATATGGGGCTGTTTTGAATTAACATGAAGTTGGAAAGATAATACTTGAAAATGAATATGTTTTGAATCAAATGTATGAACATGCTTTGACTTGGTGGTTTTTGCTTCTTTTGTAGGTTGATGCAACATGGACTATGCAAGGAAAAGCTTGAAGATGCTTAAAGAGAAATAAAAATCTAACACTTACACACTAACACTTGTAGTTTAAAGCCTTGTAAACTTGTAATGACACAAACTAGGATTTATATATTGAACTTTTCTTGTTTATAAATGAGAGTGAAACAAAGTAGTTGACATCAAACATGAATGAATGTATCCTTGGATATGAATGGTATGAATGAAGGTTATTATGATGAATTATTCAACTTAAATGTGACATGAGTGAATGGTTATAAAAAATGAATGTTCATGAATATGTTTTAATTTAAAGTGGAATATGAATGCTTGAAAAAAAAACTTGGGACAAAGTTGAACATTGTGAATAAGTCTTGAGAAAGGACATAACATGGATGCAAAATAAAATTGAAAAGAACTTGGATTCGAAAGAAGTTGAAAAATGAAGTATGGATTTAAAATTGGAACTTGAAACTTGAATAAAACTTGGAGAAACTTTGGAAGTTAGATTTTGAACTTGAAACTTGAAATTGAAATTGGAAGTTGTAAATAAAAATAGAAATAGTTTTGAAAATGAATTAAAAATTAGAATTTAGAAATTGAGATAAAAATTTAAAAACTTGAAAATAGAATTAATTAAAAAAAATAGAAATAGAAATAGAAATAAAAATTAAAATTAAAACACAAAAATGAATTAAAAAGTATAGAAATAATAAATAGAAATTAAATTAAAATGGAAGCTTGGAAGTGAAAAGAAAATAACTAGAAAATGAGTTGAAAGTAACTGATCAAACAAAGTGAATGTATGATGCGAAAAGTTAGGGGTAACATTTGGGGTGTGACAACTGCCATTACAAACTTCACTCATTTAACTCACTTCACTCAGTTAACCAGGGCTAGTTAACCCTGGTTCTAATTGCTAACCAGAGGTCCAATGCATTATAAAAGGATGAGTGGTGACTGGGTTTGGGGTTCAGCTTCATTTTCACTCCAATCACACCAAAATCTTCCAAACTTTGCTCTGCATTCTCTATGCAAAATCACTACAACTTTGGCTGATTAAGCTCTAGTACTACATTGATCATCAATTCACCACCATCATCATGAATAAATCAGGGTCCATGGCTGCCATAACTTGAATCATCAAGAATTCACCTCTGCATTTTCTGCACCAGATCCGGTTTCAGCAAAATTCTTCAAGCCTAGAGTGTTTATTTCACTCCATCCACATCCAAGATCAATCAAGGAAGTCATAGGAACCTCCTCTCTTGATTTCTGTAACTTTGAGCACCACTGCATTTTATGTTAGCTTCAATTCATCTTGCACGAATTCAAGATTTCTTGTTTGTTTTGTGTTGTTTAAAGCTCAATAGCAGCATTGCAACCTCTGTTTAGTTGATAGGCTTCCTAGAAGCTTAGATTCAATTTTTTAGGTGGAAATGTTTGGCTTCGATTAGCATTATTCATGAACCTTAGGAGAAAATCAAGGCTAGATATGTGATCAACTTAAGGAGGCAAGTTCAACCATGGTCTCATTTTTTATTTTAGTGAAGATTTTTGCCAAGCCCTAACCAGAGGTCACCAGAACTTTTCTCCGGTGACCGGAACAGTAGCCCCAACATTATTGTGCAAACATAACGCAGCCGTTAGATCCCTTAGATCTAACATACCATGTCCAACCAGCACATTAAAAAACCATGTGCAAGTCATATGCCTCATTTTTATGAAGGAATTTCCAAATTACTCTTGACACCCCCATTTGTGTGTGCGTTAGGCCCATCTAGTTCATTTTATTGCATTTCAGACCCCCCATGCCCATTGCATTTTGTTTCTTTTATTTCTTTTTTCTCAATTCTATACCATTTTCAATTTTATAAAATACCAAAATCCATCCAAAAATCCTAAATAAATTCACACGTGTTCTTGAACATTTTCTGTAATTTTCTACATTTTTTTAATTCTGTTTTTCTTTTATTTTTTAGTCAGAATTAATTTTGCAATTAATTTCTTCCACATTTTTCTTATCCTGGACCAATCATTTTGCCCATTTTTGTTCTCCTAAACCATAAATGATATAAAGCCCATTCTTTTTTCCATATCTAGAGGATTCATAAAGATTCCTAAAAATAATTTTTGTTCAATTTTTAGGTCATGTTTGGTCTTCTTTTGAACCCATTCTTTTGCATTGATCCATATGAACCATAATTCAATTCTAGCATTTATTTGACTAGGCAAAAAGATGAATCTTTGTGATATTTTTTAGAATTGAATCATATTCTGGATTGTGATATTGGATATTAAATTTCATAACTTTTCTAGGTCATTTGGTGTTTTTTCTAAGTGTCTTGCATCATAAGTCACATTTTTGGTTCTTAACCATAATGAACTTCTTACCACTCCATTTGTGATCATTTTTGTGAATCCATTTTCATCTTAAGTTTTTATCAAACCCCTGGTTTTTTTAGGGGGAGTTCAAAATTCTTTGGAAATGTTTGGTTTTTATTTCTAAGTCATTTTTCTTACTTTGAAAACCATGTTTCCGAGTTCCTTCCTTCACCTTTCTTTCTTATGTTTGAATCCTCATGATTTGAGTCTCTTCTTCCACATCTAATTTCATGTCATTGAAAACTTCCATTTAGTGTTAGGTTCTGGACTTTACACCCACCATTGACCTTAGGTAGTTTTTACCATGTTTAGATACTTGAATTTCCCTTATAATTTCTCTTTAGTTTCATTAGGGTTTAGTGATACTTTAGGGTATAGTTTGAGTTTGATTTACTTCATAGCTTTAGATCCTTTTGATTTGACTTAGCTCCTGCCTTTATAAGCTAGATAGCTTGTAGTATAATTTAGAACTTGACTTTAGGCTTAGAAGTTCATTAGTGCTTTTATTAGCTAGTGTGAGTTCTTCTTTGAATTTTGCCATGCTATAGTTGTTCAAAATGCTTCATCATGCAAACATTTGTTTTGTTGGGGGGAAGATTGAGGTAAGCATTACTTCATTCTCATTTCTTATGCGTTTTAATTGTGTTTGCCTTAGCACTTTGTGCTTTGATCATAGGTTTTCCCTTTATTCTCTTAGAAACAACTTATCTTCCTTAGGAAGTAAGTTGAGTTCTAAGTTTCCTTTCTTATTAGGTTTATAATACCTCATTAACTATAGGACATCCATTGAATGAATAAATTAGGGTTGTGCCTTAGTCCACCTTAGTTTTGTCCTTTCTCCATTTGAGTATTCTTCTCTCATCTCATACAAAATCCAAAAGATACTTAGTAAATGCTTGAAATAGTCTCTTGTGTATAGCCTTATTCCATGGGGAACTCATATTCATTCCATCTTGGAATAGTATGGGCTTGTCTAGCATGTTGTACAAGTCTAATCATGAGACTATCTTCACAAAGAAAACATAAAAGACATTTCTTCAAAAGCTACAAAAACATGTAATAAGTTCAATAAGCTAGTGAACTTAGACCCTAATTCTTGGAAGCAAGTCTTGGATAAATTCTCCTTACTTGGTGTGCTTGTTCTAATATTCCATCTTAGAATGAAGTAGCAAGTACACATTCCATGGAAAAGAGTTTGAATTCACTTCCTTGTGCCAAATTCATAAAAACTCTTAAAAAAACAAACAATAAGCGACATTCATGCAGGAATTCTCTTCTCATCTCCTTCATTCACGACGCGAACTTGCGACAACTTGTCTCGCATGAAAGACGGTAAACTCACTCGCACAAGTCGAGTCTGCAACACCTGAGCATAGACATACGTAGTTCCAGCTATAAAAAATACAAACAAATAGTTTCCACCTTAGTTAGGTGAACTATGTCGACTATGATCCTCATTTTACCGATGAGGTACGTAGGCAGCGGGGTAGGGCCTGTTCGAGCACATTCTTTATTTTCCCTACATTTCCCTCTTTTATTTTCGATCTCTTTTCTTTGTCCCCTTTCTCATTTCACTTTCCATTCAAGTTAGCAGTACTTTTGTTCAGCAACATCTTATTCCTCACCCTTTGAAACAAACAAGCAAGCATGGATCCCATCGGTTACGGCGGACGATTTGGTGTGCTAATACCTTCCCAGGTCGTAACCGACTCCTGAACCCAGATCTTTGGTTCGCAAGACCTTGTCCTTTCCTTCTTCCTCAGGTTTATGCAGCATTACATTTCCCATTCATTCGGGATAAAAATGCTCGGCTGGAGACTCTACCTTTTCCGCGCCACTTTCGCATTTGTACTAGGATGAAAATTCCGGGAGCGACAGCTGGCGACTCTGTTGGGGATCGAACCCAGAATCTCTGGTTTCCCTCGTAGAGTCAATCTTAGCGCCTGTTTGCTTTTGTTTCTTTGGGTGTTTATATGTGTGTTTTTGTGTGTTCATTTACTATTTTCATTTACAGTTTATTTTACCTCCTTTATTTACTGCTTTCAGTATTTATTTTCACATGCATCATATATTGGACTGTGTTGGTTTCATTTTTTTTGTGGGATGGGTTATTACTGTGAGATGAGCTTCTAACCAGGGCTCGAGTGCACCTTAAGACTTAGAGTGGTTCCACTTTGGTTTCATGGCATCTTGCTATGTTGGTAGTAGTGAGTTCCACACCCGAACTTGTGACCTTTTTGAAATGTATTGATACCGGAATATTTCTGGGGCAACACACAACCTTGATAGTTATGTGCAGCCAGGGGACCGATTATTGAGGACCTTTATGGAAACATCCATCTCCAGTGATGACAGTGGTAGACCATATTTGTTGGCAAACCCACTCGCATCCGAGGGCCCACTAGGAACTCTCATAGGATGACCTGGTTCTCTCATAGGAATCCAGTTAAGGAAAACTATTCATATGATGATAATTAGGGGTGTAAGCGGATCAGAAAAAACCAATTGAACCGATAATCCAAACCAAACGAAACTGGAAAAAAAAAAGATTGTTTTTGTTTGGTTCAAAATCCGAACCAACCCAATAAAAACCGATGTAGATTGGTTTGGTTCTCGGTTTTAGTTTTTAGGAACCGCCAAACCGATGAGCCGAACCGATGGCTTTAAATACAAACTTAATATTTTATTTAGCCAATTAATAAGCTCAAATTTTGTATTGATCAAACATTTCTCCATCTTTGTTTATACTTCCTTTCTTTGAACCAAATATGTCCAAAACTAAACTCCAAACATAAAAAAATAGAAACCATAAGCCATAAAAACTTGCTCTCACCAAACTGCTGCTCTGGCTATCCGTCACCATTGTTTCTCTCGCCACAGTCATTCTTATATGTTATGGTTTCCTTATTCATCTTCAAGCTCTCTTCGTTACTTTTCATCTTCTTTTTTTATCTTTTATGTTTCTTCTTCAACAAAATTTCTTCTAGTCTTATTACAAAATAGTTTTGATGTATGTTTTAGATGTGAAACATGTTAATTTATGTGACTTGAAATATTGTCTTTATTGTTGTGTTTTATTTGTTAAAATTTCAAATTTCTTTCGAATCTTCTGATACCAAGTGTCAACTTTTGTATTCGATAATGAACTTATTTCATAATGCAATGAAAATTATATAAATGTTTCGTATGGATTAAGAACAACTTGTAAGTTGTTTGAAAAGTAGAGCGTGAAATATATCATATAAAATGTATTATTTTAAAAAATAATAGCATAAAATACATCGAACAATATTAGAACAAATATGTTGTAAGCCAATCAACCAAACCAAACCGAACCGAACCAAACATGTTAGTTTGGTTTGGTTCCATTTTTAAAAAACACTAAAAACTAAATCAAACCAAACCGATGGAGATATCATCGGTTTGGACAATTTTTTTACTAAAAACCGGTCCAAACCGAACCAATTACACCCCTAACGATAGTACTGTATCCCAAGGGCTGAATGTACTATTGTTTCTCGACTCAGTGCTTGAAGTTGGGGACTTATGACGGATGCTTGTTTCCTTGGACTCAGTTGAGACCTCCCTGAGTAGTACATAATGCCAAACCGATTCCCTGATTTGGTCATGAGCCATTTCTCGGAAATGGTGAACGTATTATTGCTATTCGGATTTGAGAGTCCGTGATGTTGTCCCGAGTAGCATACCCGTGAGATTGAGAGAGGTTTGCAGGAACCCTAAACTTCAACATACCCGTTTTTCCAGTGTTGTCTTGTGATATGATATGGTTCCACATGGTCCTTTGGTTATGAGATCCGGGATTTATGTTCATGGAAAGTGTTATATTATTATGACTATCCATAGACACTTGGCTCTTTGTTCAACTTCAACACCATCAGTGACTGTTCTATGATGCGATCCAGTTCTACAGTTATTGGATTCTCAGTTATGGGGTTCTATACAAAGATGGTACTGCTGTTGTGGTTCTATATAGACAGTTGGTTCACTTCCCAACACCAACATCAGACCGTTGATCACATGCTTGTTGCACACATAACATCATAGCATTCCAACACATATGTTCAGTTATTTCCGAGGATCACATATCTGAATCATGCTATTGGACTTTTTCTGTGTCAAAACTTGAGTCAAAGCGGACAGATTCCTGGGAAATAACCGAACATGGCATTTGCATACATCCTTGCATTCATAACAGGTGTTCAGAGACATATTATTATCCTGACTTGGTTTCTCTTCACAATGGCCAACTTGAATCACAATTATTGAGGTATGGATTTGGAACAACTCCAGATAGAGGTAACCAAACGAAGACCCAGCTGAGGCTATTCAGGGCACAGGTACAAGCTTTATTTCAGAATCAGAAACTGCTGAAACATGAAGTCAACCAGATGAAGACTCAGATGAGCTTAGTTATGGAAATTCTGAACAAAGTTATCCCTAGTGAGGGGAACTACTCTGATTTGATTCATCATTGGTCAATGGAGATACGTAGGCATGAGATCACATGAGATCTTTGCGAGCAACCTTATCTATTAATTTTATCAACCTCTTCCCTCTAGATGTCGTTTTGTCAGCATCCAACCTCAGCTTCCAAAGAGATTCCTAGGGGAAGAGCATATGGGTAAAGGCCAAAACAACTTGAGAAGAAGTTTAATCATATTCTGATGTCATACACGCAACAAGTTTTCTTATTTACTCAAATTTTAACTGGTTGAGCTAGTTGCATCAGGATCATCTCCGACAAAGCTTCATTTGGGGTTTCAATGCCAAGTATGATTACCATTATGGGTCACCTAGCCTTTTAATTGAAGATTGCAAGTCTTTCAGAGGCAGAGGTAAATACAAGGTCGCGAATTCGATTGTCTCCAAGACTATTGTGTTCGCACTAGGTAAAGGTGGGAATATGGAACTGAATCAGTAATAAAATGAACATCCAGACTACTGACTACTGAAAGTCTCCAAAAGCAATAAGTCCAGATGGAGTCAGACCTCCTCAACAATGACCACCATGATGTGAAGGCTAGATGCAAGTACCACTCAGGGACATTTAGGCATACCATTTGACAACTGTGATGTGTTCAGGCACAAGGTGCAAAATTTGATCGACTCAAATGTCATCATGCCAGAAAGTCTGCTCACCTATTGAAGTCTCCTCATCAAATGGACCTCCCAATTTGTAAAGGCATCTTCAGAAGCAATAAGTCTAGAGGGAGTCAAGTCTCCTCAATGACGGCAATGTTCAACTTATTTACTGCATTTTCATTTGTAGTTTCTTCTGTTTGTTTAAACATTTGTATGCATGCATGGAACTTATTTGTTTTTGAATGTTAATCATAATAAAATGCACATGTTCTTCTTGAAGTAATCCATTCCTATTCACTCATGATTTTGTGTATGTGGATTGCAATACCAACTGTCGTGCTTAAACTCTTAAGGGAGGATGACGAAATGAAAACACAAAAATCTCTAATTGTGTGCTTTTGAGAAAGACCCTGTTGACGATGTACATGCATTGTTTCAAATCTTAAACACTGGAGATATAAGGGAGATAGATCCTCACCAACCCATTTGAGCCTTGAAGTATGAGTTTTCTTTTCGCATGAAGAAACCCTTACATTTAACCCAGGGGCGGGGTAGGTATCAGTTAGTTTGACCGAGCGTTCAAATTTCAAAAAGGAGTGCACATCTGAGGATCCATTACCTTTCATTGTACCAAATCAAGAGGTCTAAAGACCAGAGACCACAATGGTTATCCCAATCAAGAGGTCCAAAGACCGGAAACAAGTGGTTATCTCTCAACAACAAAGAAGTGAGACAATCACGATCCTTTCAAAGCAATCAAGACAAATAGTGTCACACAATTTGTTCAAAAAAAAGAGAATGAAAAAAAATGACGAGAAATCCCGCTAAGTCGAAACTTGAAAACAAGCGACTTAGAAAAAAATTAGGGCATCCCGTTGGACTTCACAATCCAAGATTCACAAGAATCAGTCCAGGCAAAAGTTAGGGATAAGCAAAAGAATGCAAAAGCGAAAGACAAAAAGGATTACACAAGAAATATCCTTAAACAAGAACAAAATAGTGTGGCACAGACACGAAAGACAAAGGGGTTACTGACTCCCAACAACAACCTGATTGGTGCTTAAACCGTTAGTGTAATTGGTTCCTTAACCATCACAAAATCCTTTTTTGAGAGGTCAGCGCTTGTGAAAGCTAGCTGAATATAGGAATGGAGAACATCACGAAGATGGGTGGGTGTTGTACCCCAAAATTTTCCCTCCCATAATCAAAGCAATGTGTCTCAAGATTTTTCTCAAGGTTCACAATTGGTCCAATGGATTGAAAGTTTCATCAGACAAAGCTTCCTCCTAAACAATGGATCCAAAACTAGGGTTTTGAGTTTCTCCAGGCTAAATGGATTTAAAAGGCCTCAATTGAGCTTCATAACACCCCATATGTCTTCAAGAATCCCCATGTCAAGTTTCAGGGCTTTCCCAATAAGTTTGACCAGTCAGATGATCAGATGCTCAAAAATCAGTCAAGTTGATTAAAAAGTCAAACTGAGGTCAACTATGGTCAAATTAAAGTCAAACTTCAAAGTTTTTTGCCAACATCAAGATTATGAAGTAAAATTAATCATTTGATCAAGGGTTGATCATGATTCATCAAGGAAATTTTAGATCATCAAGAATCAGGAGTTTCTAAATTAGGGTTTTCATAAGAAAAGTCAACTAAACTTTGACCAGCCATAACTTTCACATACTTCATCAAAAATTTCCCATCCAAAGGTCATTTTGAAGGAAATTGAATTCTCTACAACTTTGTGTCTCACAAGCTAAGCCTAAAAATGCTTCATTTGGAAGGTATGGGCTAAGACATTATAGGTCCTTTCAAAAGTCAACAAAAAGTCAACTTTTTTCAAAGAGCATAATTTGAAAATGGTAAGAGATATGGACATTATACCAAAGAGGTTTGTTATAGGACTCTCTAATATTTCTAAAAAGTCCAAGATCACTCTCATAGCCTTAAAATTGAGGGAGTTGTGCCTTGTCAAAATTGGTAAAATTTCAAGGGGTGTATGAAGCAAATAAGGTCTAAACTTCAAAATTTTCCAAATGGGCCCATCAAATTGCAACCCAATCTTAAAGTTAAGACCCTGCACGACCCAATAACCAATTGTTCTGATTTTTATAATTTATTTTTTATTTATTTAGATTTTATTTGTTAAAATTCAATTTAAATAAAAATAAAATATAAAAAGTTGATATTTAGATCAAATATTGGTTTTAGAATGAATCTTAGGACATTTAAAACTAATTGGAACAAGCCAAATTCGTGTACACTCAAAGAGGCAAGAATCCATTTGATTTTTTCTCATATTTTATGGTGATAGTTTCTTCACAATGAAGCAATCCAAATTTACAAACAAAAGGCCCAACTCTTGACCTAATCTCACTCACCTCATATACTACAACATACACAAACACAAAGGGGACGAAATCAGAGGCAAAGAGACAACTTCCAAACTTCCAAAATTTCACAAAAAAGTCAAATTCGGTTTCAAGAATCCAGCCATTTTCAACACAATTTGAAGGTGTAAGATTGTTCTTCGAGGTGTCCAGAAGCCATACCACTCATCATTAGCATCAAAACATCATCCTTCATGACAAACCGATTTCGTTTTATGCCTCTTACTATTTTTCTTCGATTTACATGATTCATGCGATATAAATTGATTTCGATTGCATATTCTTGCTTGTGTTGATGCTTAGATACTATCTGGATTGTTCAATTGAAGTTTTATTGCAGGATTAGAAAAACGCCATGGCTAGGGTTCTTCATCCTAGTTTAGGGCTTACCAATACAAGCCATATAAATGACTTTTGAAACCATATTCGTATCCTCTGGACCTTGGGCAATTGAATGGTCCCATTATTGAGAAGAAATTTTACGTTTAATGATGAATTTGAGAAACATAGGGTCATCTGCGAAAATAAATTCGCAGGAAAAATCGTAACTAAATTCGCAGGAGTTTTCGCAGGTATTTTGGGGAAGATGAAGTCTGATGGCGCGAAATTTGTAATTCAAATTCTAATCTTATCTTATAATTAATTCTTTATGTTTTATATTAGTTATGATGCAGATGGTGTAGCGGTAAAGCACGCGCATGGTAACGTTAAGGTCATGGGGTCGAGTCCAGCCTCATGCATGTTTTTTTTAATACTTTGTTTTATGCTCAGATTTAATATATAATTTTGTTTGTTCATGTTATAGCACAACAGGCAGCGTAACCCAGTGGATGAAGGTTGTTGGCTGGGAGTTCAGGGACGTGGGTTCAACACCTTCTTCCCACATTTTGCTCAAAAAACCTGGTTTTTTCTTCCTTTTATTTTATTTCCTTTTCTAATTAATTTATTAATTAACCATTAACTAAATTAACCTAATCACTATCACTAATTCCTTTTTTTCAAATATAATTTCTTTTTTTTAAATTTGTAAATCAACTAATTAATTTTTTGTCATAAACCCTTAAAATATTTTTTAAATCAATTACATTTATTATTCTTTGTAAATTAAATAGTTTTTTTTGTCACTATAATTTTATTAAATTCTCTTTTAAATAATTCTTTTAATTAATATATTTTTTATATCTCATATAAATAATTTAATTAAATTTGTAAATAGATTAATAATTAACTAATTGTTTTTTTTATATAAATTCTTAAGTGACTTTTAATAATGATAATCATGTTTTTTATTATTATTTATAATTTCACAAATTAATAATGACTAAATTAATATTTTTTAAATAACTTTAGTATATATTTTTTCCTTTTATAATAATTTTGTATATATATATATATATATATATATATATATATATATATATATATATATATATATATATATATATATATATATATATATATATATATATATATATATATATATATATATATATATATATATATCTTTTGTATATTTTTCTCAAAATATGGTTAATAACTAATTTATTTCCCTTTAATGTAAAATATTTTTATTATTTAATTTATAAATTAACAATAATTAGTAATTAAACTTTATTTTCTTATAAAATCTAAATTTCATTTGAAAATCCTAATATTTATTTCTAACCCTAATTTTCTAAAATCAACCCTAAATCTCTTAATTAAAATTTAATGTTAACCCTAATTTATTTTTATTTTTAGTTAATTTATTTAATTGTTATGCTTTTATTTGATTTATTATTAGAAAAATGTATAGGATTATGTATGTTGTAATTTATATTCCGCTCATATTATTTTGTATCTGCCCCAAAGTCATGTAATACCGTAGGTTTTATATTTCCGCATTTAATTTAATTTATTTAATTGTTTGGTTAGTAAATATGGAGTGAAAACCTAATTGTAATTAAAAGGACTCAGATCATTAAATAAAAATAATAAATATTTGAAAATAAACACTCAAACACGTAAGTCGTTCTATGATCGTTGTCTGCACCTTCTAGGATATACCTCTCTTAAGTTGCCTTTAAAAACGGTCAAGTCCCTCGAAAGTATGGTGTCTTAAGAAAAGTCCCTCCATGAAATAAATCATCTAGTCCCTCCCATATTCTAAAAAGATCAAGTCCCTACAAGGTTTCCTACGATAAATGATATTGTCCCTTCGGTTTAAAAGATGATAGTCCCTCCCAATTGCTAAAGACACCCTACAGTTGCCTTAGTTGACCGTACAATGACCCTACACCCATCCCTTAATAAAATCCAAGGTAACGACTACCTCTTCCTTAATAATAGGGATAATCTTACCCTCGAAAGGACATATAAAAGAACATGAATGACTTAGTCTAGTGTAGGTACTTCATAGTTACTTGCTCACACTTCAAAAATACTTTTCACACCTCACTATTTTCAAACATTTTCAAATAAGACTTTGTATACATCCATACGAGGATCATTACAAAGTACTTAGAAAATTTTCTAATCACACACTTCACTTTTCAAAAACAATTAAGTGAGCTAAGTAACTAAGAGCCCATGGAAGCAAGGTGTTAAAAGGCGTCGATACATGATATCATAAGATTGAGAAACTGGTGTTGGTTGTTGTTACTACGACGATGAAGCTCAAACCGTACTTCTAAGGACACACATCCTGGTAAAAACCAATTGTCCCGCCCGACAAGTTTTGAGAAAACCCGACCTAGATGGACGAATTGTGTCTTGGGCATTGAAGCTCTCAGAGTAGGACACCCAGTACGTTCTAAGGGGAAGCATCAAATCTCAAACCTTAGTCAACTTCGTAGTCGAGCTCAACTCGCCCATAGACAAATAACCCCTTTAAATCGGGCGTTGTTAGTGGATGACACCTCAAACATAAAAGGAAGAGGTGCAGAAATAGTCCTCAAAGGACCTAGTGATACTCTCGAGCAATGATTAGGCAGAATACGAGACTCTCATTATTGGGATGACCCTCGCCTTAGAAATGAAAGCTACCAAACTAAAGACCAAATGTGACTCCCAATTGGTCGCCAATTAGGTCTCGTGACAATATCATGCGAAAGAGTTGCAATTGAAAAAATATGTACACAAGGTTATCCTCGTGTTTCCTCTCTTTCGAAGTAGAGCACATTCATTGTGAACTGAACCTCAACGCAAACCTCTTGTCTAAACTAGCCACCTCGAGGGTCGCAGGATTTAATAGGGCAATCATACAAGAGACCCTCGTCTCATCCAACATCGAAACATATGAAATATACTCTATAAAACTTATTCCTAAATCTAATTGGATGTCACCCATACTACACTACCTTTAGTCTGACGAACTATACATATCAGGAAGAAACAAGAACATAAGAGAAAAGGTGAAAAAAATCTCTTAGACATGAAGATCAAAACTAGACTATGTAATGAATGAGTTGAGTTGAAAGTTAAAAATTTTATAAAAAGAAAACCAAATAATTTGAAAGGCTGATTAATAATTTCGCTCGCTTTCAATTATACGTACTAAGCTATTTTTGACATTTTTATTTTTAGTGTGAGGGGAAAATCATAATTATAAGAGTTTGGTATCACATAATTATTAACATCACGATCAGTGTAAAACTCAAGAAATATTTTTGAATAAAAATGGTTAATTTTAAAAAAAGTATTTTAATGGTCGAAATCGTTTTTAAAATAAAAGACCGTAATTTCTATATTTATCGAAAGTAGAAATTAATTGTTTTTACACGTGTAGAAAATAATGATAAAGGTGTTTAAAAAAATAAGTAACTATAATTTGAAACCAAAAGTACGAAGAGAGCAAAATGGTCAAGAATTTCACTATTCACAGTTGCTTTCAAATGTGTCTACCTCGTTATCAAGACACGTGTCGTAAAAACCGAGATCTACCTGGTTATCAAAGACACGTGCAAATCAAACATCAACCTCGTATATCATAACATATTCAGTATTCTCACCTTCAAATTTGTCTCTTTCATCCCTAATCTTGTCACCTTCAAACCCTATTTTTTTTTCTTCTTCCCAATCTCTTAATTTATTCACCAAAAAACCTCTCTTTCCTTCCCTGCTTCGTTCACACCATCAACCCAGATTTTGGATTCTAACAAATCAACCCCAAAACATTAACCCAGAAATCATTATCAACATTAAAATAAAACAAGGTTTTGTTTTAGCGGTGTCTCCAGAGGCAATCGCCATAATAGCAAGTGAAGAAATGTTGTCAGTGCAGGTGTGAAATCCCTAATTTATATATTTTTCAGTTTGTTTTCATTTGTTATATTGATCAATTTGATTTCTGTTATTTGATATTTGACCGATAGAAGGTGTAATTTTTAAATGCAGAAAATGTTATTATCTAGTACATGATGATGAATCTAATGAATTTTTCCTATGGTAGTCTACAAAGTGAAACAATTGAACTCACAATGCTTCAAAGTATGCATCAAACCCACATTTGGTCTCACTAGTAGAGCAGGTGTAGTTCCAATTAGTACAAGACAGGTTGGATAAGCTTATATACCGTCTTTTTTCTGCATTGTCCTATTTATTGTGTCATTGCACTAAATTTGTGACATCAACAATTTTGTATAGGCCAATTTGCAGGATTGTATCAGATGTTACTTATGTTCTTGAAACCATAGCAAACATTGACAGGAAACAATTGAAACATCAACATATATCCCAAGTGGTGGCTATGCTCAATTTCTAAATAAAGATGGACTAAGAAGAAAGAGATTAGGAATAGTGAGACTATACTACAAGAAATGACATTTTTGTCGTAGCTAATAATAGATTTTCTGTAATCTATTATACAGCATTCAAAGCATTCAAAGTAGAAACATTTTTAACCTTAAAAACACCTGCCTTCCGTATTCAAACTTCTCCAGAGGACTGCTTGGGTATATTCTTGCATTAGCACTCCATGGAGTGAGCCATATATCATCCCCAATCAATTTTGTCATGGCATCTGACACACTTTTGTGTATAAAGGATTGTGCACAATCATCGTATGTCACTGCATTGCATAACAGTTTCTTTGTTAAAACTTCTTAAAAAAGAATAAACTAGTGAAATAATAATGGGATAAAATAACTTACCCAGAACTAAAGGAACGAAAAGAAAACGCGTTGAAACCTCCATTTTAATGAATTCAATGAGATTGTAGTTGTTCAATTGTGCAATAGGAATTCAATGAGATTGTAGTTGTTCAATTGTGCAATAGCGATGTCTATGAGAATCATGGGAGGAGTACCATAGTTATTGGATTTATAAACTTTAAACCTTTTCTTTGCCTCCACATAGCCTTTGCAAACGACAACTTCAATTTTAAAGCCAAAAAATTAAAATAATATTAACATATTTCTAAAATAAAGAAATCATGAGAAGCAAAACACTGAATAACACACCTGGGAGTTTGAAACGGAATAATTTCTTCAGCTTTGATAATGTAGCAGAGTCATTGTACACTAAAATAACTTCGTCATTGTACACTAAAATAACTTCTTCCCTGCTTTTATGTGGAAGCCTGATTGGAGGTAGCTTACCCAGATTTGCTCCTTCAACTGAATTAATAGTTGGAGCCCAATGTTCTGATAACATCCAAGGTTTCTCAGTTTGCTCCCTAGCAGCTATTCCTGTCTGTCTGTAAATTCACTGGTGCCCAATGAGCCAATACAAATGGTGTCCCTATCATCTTTTGTGCAGCATCTTCCAAGAAACTCATCGGGAGGGTTATATCAT
>OZ014522.1:529623777-529708102 GCA_963966055.1 Lathyrus aphaca | reverse complement strand
TAAAGCCATATGCCTACTCTCGCTAGCCCATAAGTGTTTAGAAATAATTTTTGGAAACTTAATAAGTCTAATTCATTTTAAAGAGCTCTCGTTGTGTTTAAATTAAATGCCTAACTTTAGCTATCTGGTTAAAATCTCACACTCTCGTGGTCTCGACCTAACCTATTACACTTTCCTTACTCTCGTAACAAAAAGATTAATTTTATAATAAAAAGTCACAGCCAGAATTTTAAAGTTCTTAATTATTTTAAGCCTAGAATTGATTTTACCGATTTAGTGTATTTTAATTACATACCGCCTAAAGTGTTTAGCTACTCATATTTGTTGTACCAGACAGATGCAGAAACAGAGGAACACAAATTAAAATATGCATTATACAATAATAATAAAAATAAATTCTTAACATTAATATAAATGCGAATTAATTAAAAACCTGAATAATAAAAATAATGTCAAACTCCTTCTTCCACAATCTGGCAAGCTCGGAGTGCAGACCGGAATCGAAAATAAAATTCAAAAACGAAATGCTGAAGGCTTGAAAGAAATTAAATAATAACAATTTCCTAATGTTGGAAATTGTTATTTGATTGGGTTGGGATATGGAAATTAAAACAAGAACAGAAACAATTGTTGGAAAAATTAATGAAATAGGGTGCAATGGAAATACGGCAGAGCTTCCGCAAGAAAAATTAAAATCAAACTCTGTAGTTTTTACTTTGAAACTAAGCTATTTATAGAGAATATAATTTGGGCTTGGCAGTTGAAATAATGCGTGGGCTTCGTTGTTGCTGAGAGAATCCAGGGAAAACTTGTGTTACTGGGTCTGCGGAAGAATAAGAAAGTTATTGACTTCACGTAACACGTTCATGACCAATTCAATACAAAGTAAACCTAATTTCCCTTTGTCACGTTCGTGACAAGGGTGTCACGTTCGTTATCCTCATATTTAGCGCGTCACGGTCGTGAGGGATTGGTGACGATCGTGACTGCTACAATTAGCGTGTCACGATCGTGACTGCATAGTGACGGTCGTGACTATTGCAAATTATGCAGATTATGCAGAATTCCTCTCTTCTTCTTCTTTTCATGCTTGTTTTTGCTCATTTCACTTTTGGCTTATGATTTAGCTCGATAATAGTTATACCTGCAAAATGACAAAGAAAACTCGAAGAATCGGGTGTTAATACGATAAATGTGCGATAAAACGGCATTGAAACATAGTAATAAAACGATACTTTTTCTCGTTATCAAACTTCCCCAAACTTAAACCTTTGCTTGTCCTCAAGCAAATAGTCGGTTGAAAAATGATCGGACAGGTTTCCATCGACGCATACACATAACAAACCATACGAGGAATCGTTTTGCTAGATAAACCGGTACTAGAATACAACACCAACGATACACTAATGACACAAGCAACAAGCTAAGTCGTCGACTTCCCGTTAAACGAAACATTCGGTAATTGCGTTACGATTCCACCTAGAGTCTTTCAATCTTATTTCACCCGGTTTCATTCTAGCGCAATCACATTAAGCCATTTGCCTTAGCACGCACTTAATGGAGTAGCCGGTTAGTGACTTTGATCCTTTATAAGCACGGGGTCTGGTACACGAATGTGGCAACCCTATATATATTATCCGATTTGGAGGTTGTGGGGGATCGAGCCGTAGCACGCCCTACCAAGTTCAGAACCAGGTACCTCTGAACCAACCCACAATGGACTCCTTCTCATACTTCTCGTTTCTTATATGCGACCGTGTACTTTGGTGCAATTTCTTTTTATTGGCATCGAGATATGAATGATCATTATAGATTAGGCATCAAACACTTATGTTCATCGTCTCCCCACGTGGTTTGTGTTCAGACGGTGCTGACTGCTAGTATAAACTACTAGGGGTTACTTTTGAACTGAAACTTAAGGTGTAGTCGTGACAATTATCGGAACGGAATGCTTAAGTAGGAAGTCTAAGGTGTCAAGATTGTATTGATCTTGTTGAATCGTTCTCAGCTTCCTAACTACGATTTCATAGGTAAGTCGGGTAATGCGAAGATAAAGACAAAAATTTTCGGTATGGCTAAATAAACGGGGAAAATTCGAAACTAAAGAAATAGCACAAATATTACTTTGTTTCATTAAAATACGAAAGGGAAATACAACGGAATGGAAAGTGCGGAAAGGGAAATGTGGAAAAAGGAAAGGTATCTCTCCCACACTATATCAGACATTGTCCTCAATGTTGTGATATAATAGCGGGTAAAGTACAATACAAACAACAGAAATGGAAAAACATAAACTAAGGTTGCTGACGACCACGGCCTCGGCTTCTGGTGCGGGAGCGTCTGGTCGGAGTCGCTTCAGGATCAGAACCGGTGCCGGTGAGAGCAGTGATATCAATTCGCAAAGCCTCTAGCTCGCTAAAAATCTCTCCGAGCTTCTCATCTGTCGTCCTCTGGTTGGTGGCAACAGCTGAAAGTAGTGCATCATGTTGCTCTTTTTGCCTTCGCTCTAGTGCGGCATTCATCTGATTCTGCTGATGAATGGCACGAAGGACGTCTTCAAGTGTGAATTCTTGCGCAGGTGGCTGTCGGGTGGAGGACTCAGGAATGTCCTGTACAGGGTCAGCAACATCCATGGTATCCTGCATCTCGTCCACTGGTGGATCGGCCTGCTCATCAATAATGGGGACGTGGTCGGCAGCATCCGGTAAAGCAAATAGCCAGTTGGCTCGGTTGGAAGGATCGATGCGGTCACGGCACGACAAGGTGATGTGATGATAAACGATGCCTTGGATAACAGGGCTGAACCTGCCATCCTCTCTCTGAGATATCAAGTGGGCGGACCTGCAGTAGTTCTTTGTAAGAAAATATGCGGCTTTGCGAGGCAAATGGATGATCAGGTCACCAAGCTCCAGCTGAATGGCGAGGGTGGTAACAATCCTACCTATGTAGAAGGGGGTTGTGCCTCGTTGCGCTACAGACTGGATATATGATAAAAGGAATGGGGCAGCATTGATGCGCTCGTCATTTAAGGCACAGTGCAAGAACAAGGGCTCCTTGGAGTTCAGCTTGTGATTGCTCTCTCTTGCAAAAATAGTATTGCAGATGATGCGATGGAAGTATCGGATCACCGGGTTATGGATGTGGGTAGCATTCAGACTCTGAAAGGCAGTAGCGCGGGTGTTGGTGATGTCGTGCCACAAGGTGAAAGCGGTTTCGCTGAAGTTGTCCGGCACGCGGAGATGAGCATCGTCGCCGTGATCGAAACCTAATAGTTCGGCGATTCTTGTTTGTGTAATTTCGAACTCTCGGCCGAGCATTCTTAACTTTGCAATGCCGGTGAGTTGACTTGATGAACCGGGAGGTGTAACATATTGAAACGAACTCAGAAATTCCAATGTGAGGAGTTCGAAAGTCGGCTGTGGTTGACTGCACAAGTGCCACAAACCAACATGCCTAAGCAGGAGCTTCACGCCGTTGAGCAATCCCAACTCCCTCAAGCAGTCATTGTCGATATATCGAGTGGGTTGGACGCCACGGTTCTGAAACCTGATAAACTTTTGTCTTTGAGTTTCTCCATGTTCACCATCTCTAAATTGGATTTCTTCCATTGCATGCAAGTACGGGAATGAGAGATGAGAGGTTTTTGAGTTTTGTGAGAAAATGAAAAATGTGAAGAATTTGGTTTTGATTATAGTGAAAGGAGTGAATGTGAGAGGTTTGGAATAAATGGAGAGGTTAATGAAATTGATTTAGGGTAATGGGAGGTTACGGGATAGTGAGGAGATAATGGGGGTTTCTAATTTTTGTGGAAGTGGAAAAGTGGTTTCTGCGAAGAAGAACAGTTCTGTTTCTCAGAATTCGTATAACAGGGGTCGTCACGGTCGTGAGGGATGAGTGACGGTCGTGACGCGCTAATTAGCTTGTCACGATCGTGAGAGAATGATGACGACCGTGAGGGATTAAAATCTTATAATATTTTCTTCACAGAATGCATTATCTCACTCGCTCAATGCAATTTGTTTTCTTTATTATCACTTCTTATTTAATTCCAACACAAACACTACATATAATATTGGATCAACATATATTAGCAACAAATTTCATCACACGAGAAATCATAAAATATTAATCAATTTAAATATAACAGTAAGTAATGGAAAGTATAGAAATTGATTAAATTGGAAAATGGTAAAACTAGAAGTACTTTGCTTTTGACATAATTGAAGGAAACTTACATTAATAAAAATAAGGTACGAAAATGTTTGCAAAATGTTAAAACTAACTAGAAACAAAAGCAAGAAGTAAAATAAGTTAAATCACTACAGCATTTTTCAAAGTTGCTTCTTCAAATCTTCAATTGCGGAGTTTAGGTGGTAGAATTGCTCACACGTTATGTCAGTTAAACCTATAACGTCCAATCGCATGCTTTTAATCTCATCCTTAACAACATTGATATCGGCTTGGTAAACTTCAAGAGTATTCATAATTTTCTTCAAGTTGTCAGCATATTCTACTTGATTTACTTCAGGGGTCTCAATCACTTCATTAGTGTGTTCAATGTCATGGTAACCAGGAGGTGTCTCAGGGTCACTTTCTACATCGGTCATTATATCATCCCTTATCTTGTAAGATTGTGGTGTTTCGGGAGTGGATGGATAGTCAGGAGGGGTAAGCTCATAAAGCCAATTATCTTTATTGTGAACACTGACTTTAGCATGGTTTGGTAATGTGAATAGGGTTACTACTTCATTCCTGATTAGGTACTCGTAAGGTGGTTGTCCTAAATTTCTTATGATATGGCGGTTAAAGCAAAAGTTCAGATTCATAGGACGGATGGTACCTAAACGGTTACACCTGTGTAATTGGTATCTAAGTCCTAAGGCATCAGCAATCATGGTGACAAGGCCTCCTACCAATATGGGTAGATCAGGTTCTTCTTGGATTCGGGTGAAGGTTTGCATCATGAAAGGCACACCATTAACTGGCTGTCCATTAGTCAGACAGGACATAATGAATATCTCATCTTTAGATACTCCAGTAAGGTTTTCTTCTTTTCCAAAGAAGGTGTGGGCAAGGATCTTATGGAAATAGCGAATAGCAGGGTTATGTATCTCATCATTGTTCATGTTATTTGGCTCAGGATGGTAATTTCCGGTTAAGGTTCCCCAAAAGAAGTCCAGCTCAATGTCCATCAATTCTACCTGTATGGTAGTAAAAGCAAAGGGTCCACTAGGGAATCCTAATAAGTCAGCTAGTTCTTTATGGTTAAAGTCATATTCTATTCCGAATAGTCGGAAACTGATAAATCCTTTCCTGAATCCAAAACCGCGCTCGGGTAAGTAAACTAAGGAGCTTAAGAACTCAAGGGTGAGCTCGCGGTAAGTCACGAACTTTTGTTTTATTAGTGCATTCTCCCATCCAAGTTGGTTAAACAAGTATAGGATGCTATCGTGTATTCCTAAAGTTTCCATAGTCAGATCATCCGGGTACAGAGTCAAATCCATTGGTCTCTATGATAACTTTTCAAATTTCATTCTTTGGTTCCTACCTCTAAATTTGGTTTCCATAATGTTTCTCGGTTGGTTAGCCATAGTTAGTGTAAATATGGAGGAAACAAATCAGGGGGAGAAGGAAAGTGGAAAAGACTTTAGAAAATCTGTAAAAGTGATTTAGAAAATAAAAATTAAAATAAATAAAATAAGTGCATAAATAAAAGCAATAATGATAATAATGAAATAAAACAATAAAACAATAAAATGACAAAGCAATAAAACGATTTAAACAATAAAATGGTAAAAATGGGTTGCCTCCCACTAAGCGCTGTTTTTATCGTCATAAGCCTGACGTAATGCTTAGGGGTAGATTAATCAGGGAAATTAGTGGACAACCCTAAAAGCCTTAGACTATTTGCATAATCTCTATTTTCAACTTTATGGTAATGTTTTAAACGTTGTCCATTTACTGTGAACGGTTCACTATTCCTACCCTTAATTTCTATTGCTCCGCTCGGGAACACTCTAGTTATTTCAAAGGGTCCTGACCATCTAGATTTTAGTTTTCCAGGAAAGAGTCTAAGTCTTGAATTAAAGAGGAGTACAACGTCTCCCACACTAAATTCCTTCCTAGATAGGCGTTTATCGTGCCATCGCTTAGTTCTTTCTTTATATATCTTAGCATTCTCATAAGCGTCTAACCTTAACTCTTCTAATTTGTTAATATCGAGGATTCACTTTTCTCCTGCGGCATTATAGTTTATATTGAGAGTTTTGATCGCCCAATATGCTTTGTGTTCTAGTTCTACCGGGAAATGGCAAGACTTTCCATATACTAATTTGAAAGGTGTAGTTCCTATGGGTGTCTTGTAAGCTGTCCTATAAGCCCATAAAGCTTCATTAAGTTTAGATGACCAATCTTTCCGAGATATGGCGACAGTCTTTTCTAAGATTTGTTTAATTTCTCTGTTTGAGACTTCGACCTGTCCACTTGTTTGTGGATGATATGGTGTTGCTACACGGTGTATGACTCCATACTTAGATAGTAATTTGTCAAAGATTTTTGAAATGAAGTGCGAGCCACCGTCACTTATGACGAGTCTAGGCACACCAAATCTTGGAAAGATTATATTTTTGAAAAGCTTGATTACTACTCGTGTGTCATTTGTAGGAGAAGCTATAGCCTCAATCCATTTTGAAACATAATCGACAGCTATGAGTATGTAATTATTACCGAAAGATGATGGGAATGGTCCCATGAAATCTATTCCCCAGACGTCAAAGACTTCTACTTCTAATATTCCTTTTTGAGGCATTTCATCTCTTCTTGAAATATTACCGGTGCGTTGACACCGATCGCAATTTATAACAGCGATGTGGACATCTTTCCATAAATTAGGCCAGAATAGGCCGGCTTGTAAGATTTTTGCACAAGTCTTGGAAGTGCTTGCATGTCCACCATAAGGAGATGAATGGCAATGAGCAATGACATCTTCTATTTCTTCTTCGGGAATACATCGACGAAAGATTCCGTCGGGTCCTCTTTTGAACAATAATGGTTCATCCCAATAGTAGTGTTTGAGATTGTGAAAGAATTTCTTTTTCTGCTGATAGGTTAAGTCAGGTGGAAGAGCTCCTGCAGCTAAGTAGTTGACAATGTCAGCGTACCATGGCAGTCCTACGGTTGTTTGGATTGTTTCCACGGGTTCTGGTTCATCTATGCCTAACTGAACTGGGTCGCTTCCTATTTGTGCTATCAGCTGTTCATACGGAAAATTATCGTTAATCGGCACTTGTTCGGGTTTAATACCTTCTATTCTAGATAAATGGTCCGCTACGACGTTTTCAGTACCTTTCTTATCTTTTATTTCGAGATCAAACTCTTGTAAGAGTAAAATCCATCTCAAGAGTCTTGGTTTAGCATCTTTCTTAGTTAATAAATATCTAATAGCAGCGTGGTCTGTAGACGATTATTTTTGCTCCCACTAGGTAGGAACGGAATTTGTCAAGCGCAAAGACAACTGTTAACAATTCTTTTTCAGTAGTGGCGTAGTTCATCTGAGCAGAATCTAAGGTTCTACTTGCATAGTAAATTGCGTGAAGTTTCTTGTCCTTCCTCTGGCCTAGAACTGCGCCTACAGCATAGTCACTCGCATCGCACATGATTTCGAAAGGTAATCTCCAGTCAGGGGGTTGCATGATTGGTGCGGTGATGAGGGCTGTTTTTAGAGTTTCGAATGCTTTAAGACAATCTTCATTGAATATGAACTCAGCGTCTTTCATCAATAAACCGGTAAGAGGTTTAGTGATTTTCGAGAAATCTTTAATGAATCGTCGGTAGAAACCGGCGTGTCCTAAAAAATTTTGTATTTCTCGAACGGTCTTAGGGGGTTGAAGATCTTTTATGACTTCTATCTTAGCTTTATCAACTTCAATTCCCTTGTCAGATATAACGTGTCCTAGTACGATTCCTTCTCTGACCATAAAATGACATTTCTCCCAATTAAGCACGAGGTTTACTTTTACACATCATTCTAACACCATTTCTAAATTTGATAGACATCCTTCAAAACTTTGCCCGCATACAGAGAAGTCGTCCATGAACACTTCCATGATGTTGTCTATGAAATCTGCGAAGATTGACATCATACATCTTTTAAAGGTTGCAGGAGCGTTGCATAATCCAAAGGGCATTCATCTATAAGCGAACATTCCATAAGGGCATGTGAATGTAGTCTTCTCTTGATCATCTGGGTGGATAGGGATTTGGAAAAATCCTGAGTAACCATCAAGATAACAGAAATATGAGTGCTTGGCTAATCGTTCTAACATTTGATCTATAAAAGGTAGTGGGAAGTGATCTTTTCGAGTGGCTTTGTTTAGTTTACGATAATCGATGCACACTCTATGTCCTGTCACTACTCTTTGTGATATCGATTCACCTTTAGTGTTTTTCACAACAGTGATACCTCATTTCTTTGGTACTACATGTACTGGAGTAACACATTTACTATCAGAGATTGGATATATTATTCCAGCATCTAGTAGTTTCTTAACTTCTTCCTTTACTACAGTGCTAAGGATTGGGTTAATTCTTCTTTGAGATTCTCTGGAGGTTTTGCAATCTTCTTCTAGCAGAATACGATGCATACAGATTGAAGGGCATATTTCTTTGAGATTAGATATGTTATCTCCTAATGCAGTTGGATATTTCTTTAAGACATCTAAAAGTTTCTTTGTTTCAATTGTTCCTAAACTGGAATTGATTATAACTGGTCTTGTACATTCAGTGTCTAAGAATTCGTATCTTAGGTTCTTAGGTAAAGTTTTTAACTCCAATGTAGGTTTATTCTTAGTTGGCATGGGATCCGGTGTAAGTGCTAAACTTTCGCTTAGACTATCATCCTGATATGGTTCACGCCAATTATCATCTTCGAAAATCGGAGGGATTTGAATTTTCATAATTTCAGAATAGGTAGTTTCTTTCATTTCCATTTCTCTTACACATTCGTCAATTACGTCCAATAGATAACATGTATCCTCTATAGCCGGTGATTGTAAGAATTGTGTTAAAATAAATTCAACTTTCTCTTCACCTACTTCAAAGGTTAGCTTTCCTTTCTTTACGTCTATTATAGCTCCGGCGGTAGCTAAGAATGGTCTTCCTAGTATGATAGGTGTAGTGGAGTCTTCAGAGATGTCCATGATTATGAAATCAGTAGGAATATAGAATTGTCCTATACGTACTGGGACGTTTTCTAGTATGCCTACAGGATATTTAATAGAGCGATCGGCTAGTTGAACAAACATTTTAGTTGGTCTTAGGTCTCCCATGTCTAGCCTTTTGAAAATCGTTAAGGGCATAACACTGATACTGGCTCCTAAATCGCATAGAGCTTTGTCAATGACGAATTTTCCTATTACACAGGGTATAGAGAAACTTCCTGGATCTTTTAGCTTAAGAGGCATATTATTCTGAATTATTGCGCTACACTCAGCAGTAAGTGTAACGGTTCCGTTATCCTCTATCTTTTTCTTATTGGATAAGATTTCTTTTAGAAACTTAGCATACGAGGGCATTTGAGTGATAGCTTCTGTAAATGGAATAGTAATATTCAACTATTTCAGAAGTTCAACAAATTTCTTAAACTGGCCCATCGTCTTAGAATTGGTTAATCTCTGAGGGTACATAATTGGTGGTTTATAGGGTGGTGGAGGCACATAAGGCTTTTCTTTCTCCACTGCCTCTTGATTATTATCTTCCTTTTCTTCTGGTTCATTCACCATTTCAGTCGGTTTATCCGGTTTTTGGTACATGGCTGGATTGTCAAGTCTTGGATCGGTAGGTCCGTCAAGTTCCTTGCCACTTCTTAATATCACAACATTGGCCTGTCCTTTCGGATTAGGTTGAGGTTGTCCAGGAAATACTCCAGCTGGTGCAGCGGTATGTGCTTGTTGTTGAGCTACTTGTGAAATCTAAGTTTCAAGCATTTTGTTATGTGTAGCTAACGCATCTACCTTGCTCACTAATTGCTTGATCTGCTCACTAGTGTGTATGTTTTGGTTTAAGAAATCCTTGTTCGTTTGAGATTGGGTAGCTATGAAGTTTTCCATCATCAACTCAAGGTTCGATTTTCTAGGGACATTAGGAGCAGTCTTTTGATATCCTGGTGGTGTAGCTGGTGCTTGACCTGGTGCGTATAAAGCATTATTATTCTTATAGGAGAAGTTCGAATGATTCTTCCAACCTGGGTTGTATGTGTTTGAGTACGGGTTTCCTTGAGCATAATTCACTTGATCTGTGGGAATTCCTGCTAATAGTTGACAATCAGGGACAACATGTCCTAGAACTCCACATAACTCACAGTTAGGTGTTACCGCAGCCACGGTGGCTGTTGGTGTTATGGCCAAGTTGTCGATCTTTTGGTTTAGTTGGTCAAACTTTGCATTGACTTGGTCCATACTACTTACTTCGTACATACCTCCTTTTGTTGGTTTCTCAGTTGCGATTCTCTCGATTCCCCATTGGGTATGGTTTTGAGCCATACTCTTGATAAATGCATAAGCATCGTTATATTCTTTGTCCATTAGTGCACCACCTGCGGCAGCGTCAATTGTCATTCTTGTATTGTACAAGAGTCCATTGTAGAAGGTATGGATGACCATCCATTCTACTAATCCGTGATGTGGACAAAGTCTCAGCATATCTTTATAGCGTTCCCAAGCTTCGAAAAGTGATTCGTTTTCCTTTTGCTTAAATCCGTTGATTTGAGCTCTTAGCATAGCTGTCTTGCTAGGTGGGAAATATCTTGTCAAGAAGACTCTCTTTAGTTCCTCCCACGTGGTTACTGAATTCGAGGGTAGAGATTGAAGCCAGGCTCTCGCTCTGTCTCGAAGTGAAAAAGGAAAAAGACGTAGTCTAATAGCTTCTTGGGTAACTCCATTAGCTTTTACAGTATCTGCGTACTGCACAAATATCGAAAGATGAAGGTTCGGATCCTCGGTAGGATTTCCGGCGAATTGATTTTGTTGGACGGCTGATATCAGCGAAGGTTTCAATTCGAAATCGTTTCGGTTGATGGCCGGTGCGGCAATGCTGGAATGCGGTTCAGCTTGCGAAGGACTAGCGTAATATTTGAGTGCATGATTCGGTTCTTCATCCATCTCCGCGTCCTTTGATGTTCCGACTGGTTTAGGTGGATCAATTTGGAGATCTGGAATGTTGTAATTTCGTTCGTAATCGAATATTCGTCTTCTTACGTGTAAGAAGTGTTCCGATTCTGGGATTAGAGGTTGCAAGTCTTCGCCTTGAAAGCGAGTACTTGGCATACACTCGGGAGATTAGATTAAGAAAATAAATAGTTGTTACCTTAGTATAGACAATGCTACTCTAAAGTGCACTAGTAACTAAATTAAGGTCCCCGGCAACGGCGCCAAAAACTTGATGGGCTAAAGACGTGATCTAATATGTGTCTAGCGGTATCTTAACTGCAAGCGCACAACCTATCGAAGTAATATAAAAGATTATCGATCCCATAGGGACTTTATGATTACTTAGTGCTAGAGGGTTTACTAGTTTAGCTAAGGTGAATGGTTGTCACGATTTTTTGGTTGTTTTTAAGGATTAAAGACGGGAATTAAATTTTAGTTTAATAAAATAATAATAAGGCGGTCGGTATGTAATTATGTTAACTTAGGCGGGTCAATCTAACCTAGGCTTATAAGGATGGTTCAATTAATTTATTCTGTAGAGGTTATCAGTTTAAATATCTTTAACTCACACTCTCGTGGTCTTATCTCAGATCTTACTCCTAAAGCCCTATGCCTACTCTCGCTAGCCCATAAGTGTTTAGAAATAATTTTTGGAAACTTAATAAGTCTAATTCATTTTAAAGTGCTCTCGCTGTGTTTAAATTAAATGCCTAACTTTAGCTATCTGGTTAAAATCTCACACTCTCGTGGTCTCGACCTAACCTATTACACTTTCCTTACTCTCGTAACAAAAAGATTTATGTTTATAATAAAAAGTCTCAGCCAGAATTTTAAGTTCTTAATTATTTTAAGCCTAGAATTGATTTTACCGATTTAGTGTATTTTAATTACATACCGCCTAAAGTGTTTAGCTACTCATATTTGTTGTACCAGACAGATGCAGAAACAGAGGAACACAAATTAAAATATGCATTATACAATAATAATAAAAATAAATTCTTAACATTAATATAAATGCGAATTAATTAAAAACCTGAATAATAAAAATAATGTCAAACTCCCTCTTCCACAATCCGGCAAGCTCGGAGTGCGGACCGGAATCGAAAATAAAATTCACAAACGAAAAGCTGAAGGCTTGAAAGAAATTAAATAATAACAATTTCCTAATGTTGGAAATTGTTATTTGATTTGGTTGGGATATAGAAAATAAAACAAGAACATAAACAATTGCTGGAAAAATTAATGAAATAGGGTGCAAATAAAATACGGCAGAGCTTCCGCAAGAAAAATTAAAATCAAACTCTGTAATTTCTACTTTGAAATAAAGCTATTTATAGAAAATATAATTTGGTCTTGGCAGTTGAAATAATGCGTGGGCTTCGTTGTTGCTGAGAGAGTCTAGGGAAAACTTGTGTTACTGGGTCTGCGGAAGAATAGGAAAGTCATTGACTTCACGTAGCACGTTCATGACCAAATTCAATACAAAGTAAACCTAATTTCCCTTTGTCACGTTCGTGACAAGGGTGTCACGGGCGTTATCCTCATATTTAGCGCGTCACGGTCGTGAGGGATTGGTGACGATCGTGACTGCTACAATTAGCGTGTCACGGTCGTGACTGCATGGTGACGGTCGTGACTATTGCAAATTATGCAGATTATGCAGAATTCCTCTCTTCTTCTTCTTTTCATGCTTGTTTTTGCTCATTTCACATTTGGCTTATGATTTAGCTCTATTATTGTTATACCTGCAAAATGACAAAGAAAACTCGAAGAATCGGGTGTTAATACGATAAATGTGCGATAAAACGATATTGAAACATAGTAATAAAACAATACTTTTTCTCGTTATCAATAAACATGTGTAAACCTGTTTTATTTGACCTAATTGTAGTTGCGGGGGATCGGATCGTAATCCGTCCTACCAAGTTCAGTGTCAGATACCTCTGAACCAACTAATAATAGGTGACTGCAATTTTTTTCTTTTTGTGGAAAAAAAATTTTCTTCTCTTTTTTCGGTTTAAATGACTTTGTGAGGGTCACCTATCCCAGAGTTTGCCTTTTTTCTTTTTTTATTAGCACTGGATCATTCACTTATGTTCATCGCCCTCCTACGTAGAGCATGCTTAGGCCGGAGCTGACTGCTAGAATAAACTACTTGGGACAATTCTTTGAATGATAATAAAGGCCATGGTGTGGGGTTTAGGAGTGATTCATATATTCAAGAGGTCTATGGTGCTAAAATGGTACTGATGTTTCAAAAAGTTGACCTAAGTCACCACATCCTAATCTAAACCTGTCTCAAAGCCCAAAAAACATGTGAAACAACATTGTTTTCTTTTTAAAATTTTTCTGGTAAGGCTAAGGAAATGGGAAAAATGAGGATGTACTAAAAATACACTATACTGGTGACTCGTCAGACTTACTGAAAAGGGAAATAACTGAAAGCAAATAAATAACTAAAAAGGGAAATGACAGAAAGCAATAAAATCCCCTCCCACACTTAAATCGAACATTGTCCCCAATGTTTCAAAATAAGATAAGGAGGGTAACCTGAAAAACTACTGCGGAGGAGCACTGGTGCCCTCGTCGTCCTGCTGTGATGGTCTGGAACGACAAGATCTACTGCGCTGCTGGTCCCTCCGGTCAAGTCGTGCCGATAAGGCAGCCTGGGCACCCCGAACCTCTCGAAGGTTACCTAGGATGGAACCCTGAGTGGCCTCCATAAGCTGGTAGTGCCGGCGATTGACTTCTCTCTGACGGTCCTGCTCTAATGTGATATCATGCAAGGTACGACAAACGTTGCTATAAGCACGATCCGAAACCAATCGTGATTGTTGCATGAAGCTCATGTTGTCCGTCAGTTGTTGTGAAATAGTAGAGAGAAGGCCGTCTCGCTTTTCCTCTCTAGCTGTCAAATCACGCCACATCTTCTCAATGACATAGAATCTAGGATCAGCACCTGCAACAGGGTTAGAGGAAGATGGTGCGGTGTGTGACTATGAAGGATGATGGGGGGATATGTGAGGTATGAGAGACTGCTCTCTCCGATCATACTCTTCATCAGTGTCATGTGCCTCCCCATCAGGAATATTAGGAGGAAGTGGACCCAAAACAGGCGGAGCATTCAGATCATAGGTCCAGTTCCTTTCATTACGTACATCAGTACGTCTACTGCAAGGTAAAGCAACAGATGGAATAGCTACCCCATGAACCATCAACTCATAACCACCTTTTCTCCTCGTTCGGCATAATTTCATGTCTTTTAGAAATTTTAAATTAATTGTGCGAGGAGGTAGTGGTTCAAGTTTAGCTATCTCATTGTTCAGGTCAAGAGCCCGAGCAATAGACGTAACAAGTCCTCCAAAAACAATCGGTCCTGTTTTATTAGTAAGTAAAGCCATGTGTGCAAGCATAAACGGGACCGGATTGATATGGGTACTAGTGAGGCATCCTTGCAAAAATAGGAGTTCTCTAGCGTTTACCTTATTTGGACTCTCCCGGCCAAAAATAGTACATGCCAAAAGATATCTGAAAACTCTTATGGTCGGGTTATGGATGGTCGACTCAAGTATTCCTTCAAATGAATTTATTGAAGTACTTGGCAGCCTCTTCCAGAAGGAAAATACCTCGGCCGACCATTCCGCATCCAAAGGTGCCTCACAAATCGCACCTTCCCTATGAGGGATTCCTAACAAGCCTGTTAGTTCGTCGGTACTGAATTCGTATTCAATTCCAAACAGTCTAAAATTAACAGTACCGACTGTGCTAGCAGTGTTAGGACTAACAGTGTATATCAATGAACTTAAAAACTCAACTGTTAGCCTCTCATAGGTAGGTTCCTGGTTAACAAAAATATTATGCAAGCCTAAAAAATCTAATAAATGAAAAACACTATGATACAGACCCAAAGCATACAGACAGTTATCATCGACGTACCTAGTCGAGAGAATTTCTCGACTCTGAAGCCTCTGAATAATTTTCCTTTGCCTATCACCCGGTCTTCCATCGCGAAGAAGAAATCCATTGAACTCCATTGTTGTTGCTCCTTGAGAAGTGAGAAGTGGTAGAAAATGGTTTATGAGAGAAATGATAAAGGTTTGATTTTTATGGTTTGTGGTAGATGAAAATGAAAATGGATTTTGGATAGGTTTTATAGATGGTGGGTATTTTGGAAATGGGGGAGCTTTAATGGGGTTCAATGGGGTTTTTGAAAGTTGTAAAAATGGGTTTTTGAAGATGGAAGGTGTGAAAATGGTGAAAATGAAGAATTAGCCCCGAAATAGGGGAAGACGGCATGGCGCCCGCCATGGGCCTGTGGCGCCCGCCACAAGGCAAATTCCTGATGGGCCTTGGATTTTCAAATCCTCTTTTGGGCCCTCTTTGCACCTTCGGTCTTCGGGGGGGTCTGGATAGCGTTTTCTTCTCTTTTCCAAGGCATGAGGTTTGCATATATTTTTATGAAGACAAAAATGAAAATATTTTTGTCTTATATTTTTTTTTCTTTGCTTGACAAAAATAAAATAATTAAAAATCAAAAAGAAAAGAGAAAAATCGACATTACTGCACGACATAATATGTATATATAAGATAAACTCAAAGTACATGAAAAAAGAAAATGTAATAGATGCAATAATGTAAGATATGTCTGGAGATGCGAGAAATAAAATAAAGCATGAAAAAAAAAGAAATTAAATACTAGGGTAATATCGTCAGTGTAGAACGAATCATGTGGTAGGCTTCTCCTCCTGGTTTGATCCACGAATCTCAGCTATCTCCCTCTGAAGCTCTTCAATCTCCTGATATAGAGCATCGGCCTCTGAGGCATGAGTGAGATCAGAAACCTGGATCTGTAATTCCAAGTCCGCTACTTCCTGCTTGAGCAGGGTAGTCTCCTTACGGAGCTCATAAATCTGAGTTTGTAGATCAGGCGGCTGCAGAGACATATTGTTAGACATAACAGTGATTCAGGGAGAAAGAGGTGTAGGAGTGTACTCAGCGGCGGGAGGTGATTTCGGCTCTTCGACAGTCTCTCCATAACCCTCTAAAGCATAACTCCAATTAGCAGGATCATGGGCACTGGTCATCAGCGGGTCTGGTAATGTAAAGTAATGTATCACTTCACCGTCGATCAGTAATTTAAAAGTGTTGGGCTCAAAAGAAGCCCTCCTCATCAGTCCTCTGTTAAGACAAAAGTCAACATCCAGGGTGGTGTAGCAGCAGAAGGTCCTGAGGTGCAATAATTTGCGAGACAAACCCAATGCAGTAGCTATCTGTGTAACAATCCCACCGACATATATAATGCCTACAGATGATCTGGCAACACTAGCAAGGCCCTTCAACAGAAAGTTTCCACAAGCAACTAGGCGTGACTGAGTTGCACAAAACAGTAGGAAAATCTCCTCTTCACTTAGCAGGGTCTCTGTATCTGGCAAACCGAGGAAAGAATGTGCCAGAATCATCTGGAAGTACCTTAACGCAGGGTTGTGGATTACCTGAGAAAACTGAGTGGAAGGATCTTGACTCCCTCCACCTGAGATGTTAGACCAAAACTTTTCCACTTCTCTGCTCATAAAATACCCTATCGGTGTCTCTGGAATAGCATCAGGAGTAGTCTGAAAACCTAGTAAATCACCAAACTCTTTGTGAGAGAAGGAGTAGTCAATCCCGAACAACCTGAAAACAGCATATCCTTCGGGTCCAGCCCAAGGATCATAATGAAACGAGCTGAGGAACTCTAGAGTCAAGTTCCTGTAAGTGTTGTTCCTATTGTCAAACTGGTCCCAGTGGAGTTTATGGCATAAGAATCTGATGCTTGGCTCTATCCCCAAGGCATCCATGCAGTCATGGTCAGGGTACCTGGTAGGAGCCATAAGGCGTCTCATGTGGACATAGTAACACTCTCTCTGTGCGTCGTCTCTAAAGGCCACGTGCATGTCATCGGGGTTCTGCATTCTGCACAAGGTTAACAAACAAGTCCTGAAATCACATAAAACATTCAATCGTTAGTCCTGACATAATAATAAAGTAAACAAATTAAAATAAATTAAAAATAAATAAAAGTACGTAAATAAGAAAACCATGGGTTGCCTCCCATGCAGCGCTTGTTTAACGTCATTAGCTCGACGACCGATTTTTATACATCATTTGAAGGATATGGTGAATCACTCAGAGTATGGCAGGTGTATGTTGTTGGGATGTCACCTCTTTCGTAGGGCTTCAACCTCTGTCCATTGATGATGAACAGTTTACATGTTTGGTTCTTGATTTCAATAGCACCAGATCTTAGGATCTTAGATACTTCGAAAGGGCCAGTCCATCTCGAACGAAGTTTCCCTAGAAAAAGTCGTAACCTAGAATCGAACAGGAGAACATGATCGCCTATTTTTAAGTCTCTTCTTATGATTCTTTTGTCATGCCAAGCTTTTGTTCTTTCTTTGTATATGATGGCATTTTCGTAGGCAGATTGTCTGAGCTCTTCTAATTTGTGGATATCAAGGATACGTTTCTCACCAGCAGTCAAGTAATCCAAATTCAAAGTTTTGATGGCCCAATAGGCCTTATGCTCCAATTAAAAAGGTAAGTGACATGATTTTCCATAGACCAGTTGATAAGGGGTTGTTCCTATAGGGGTTTTGAAAGCAGTTCTATAGGCCCATAATGCCTCTTGAAGTTTCTGCGACCAATCTTTTCTGGATATAGAGACAGTCTTCTCAAGAATTTGTTTTATCTCCCTATTAGATACTTCCACATGTCCATTGGTCTGTGGGTGGTATGGTGTTGCTACTCTATGCTTAACTCCATACTTGCTTAAAAGTTTATCAAATATTCTCGATATGAAGTGTGATCCTCCATCACTTATGACTAAACGGGGGGTTCCAAACCTGGGGAATATATATTTTTTGAATAATTTGATGACCACTCTGGTGTCGTTCATGGGTGCGGAGATAGCTTCAATTCATTTAGACACGTAGTCAACAACTACTAAGATGTACTGATTTCTGAAAGATGGTGGGAACGGTCCCATAAAGTCTATACCCCATACGTCGAAGAGTTCTACTTCTTGGATATTTCTTAGAGGCATTTCATTACGTCTTGAAATATTTCCTGTGCGTTGGCATCTGTCACACTTGACAATGAAAGCATGGACATCACACCACATAGTAGGCCAGAATAGGTCAGCTTGACGAATCTTGGCGTAGGTCTTAGACGTGCTTGCATGTCCACCATAGGGTGCAGAGTGACAATGCTCAATTATATTATGTACCTCTTCTTCTGGAACACAACGGCAGAAAATGCCATCTTTACCTCTCTTGAAAAGAAATGGTTCGTCCCAATAGAAGTTTCTCACATCACTGTAGAACTTATTCTTCCGGTGGTAATTTAGATTAGGGGGTATGATGTCAGTGGCTAGGTAATTAACAAAGTCTGCATACCAAGGTGCATTACTTACAGCTAAGGATTTATGAGAATGCTCATGTGGGTATGGGTTATCATCTTCAATAGTTTCTAGTTGGGCTATCAGTCTATCATAGGCAAAATCTTCATTTATGGGTGTAACACGGTGGGAGAACTGACTTTAGTTAAATGTTGCGGATAACAAGAGTCGCCACCGACTTTTATTTTATCCAAAGGAAAGGCATAAAAGAACAGGAAAGACCTTTTAAAAGATTTTTGGGTCCGGGGGGTAGGTTATGTAAAGGGAAGGTGTTAGCACCCTTTACATCCATGGTTATCCATGGGCTCTTAGTTACTTAGCTCACTTTAAAATGTTTTTGAAAGGTGAAGTGTGTGAATAGAAATTTTCTTAAGTGTTTTATAATGATCCATGTACGGATGTATATAAAACCTTTGTTTTGAAAAATTGTTTGAAATGTATGAAGTGTTTGAAATGTTTTGAAGAGTGAGCAAGTATCTAAGAGGAACCTACCCTAAGTTTAAGTCTTTTCTGTTCTTGAATCCTTTAAATGGTAAGACTATCCCTATTATTAAGGAATAGGTAGTCATTACCTTGGATGTACGGGACAAGTGAAGGGACATCTGTTATTTAGGCAACTGTGGGGTGTATAAGCAATTCGAAGGGACTTATCATCTTTATTTGGAAGGGACAAGATCATTACGAAGACAACATTCGAAGGGACTTGATCTTTTTATCTATTTAGGGACTAGATGATGTGAAATGAGGGACTTTGCTTTATACACCCTACTTGACCTTTTGTTTAGGCAACATGAGAGGTAACCCTTAAGAAGTGAGATGGCGATCCAGGATCGACTTACGTGTGTGAGTGTACAATTTTAAATATTTATCTTTTAAGTTAATGATCTAAATCAATTTTAAATACAAATACGTTTCACTCCCTATTTTACTAACCATAACATTTAAAAATAAATATGAAACATTACTACTAGAATATTACATAAAGGAGACAATTACATAATAACAATAATTAAAACAAATTAAATAAATAAGCAAAATAAGTAATAATAAATAATTGAGTTAGTAACAATAATAATAATAAATCACAATATATATATATATATATATATATATATATATATATATATATATATATATATATATATATATATATATATATATATATATATATATATATATATATATATATATATATATATATATATATATATATATATATATATATATATATATATATATATATATATATATATATATGGGGTTAATAATAAAATAAATATCATATGAAAATAAATAGAATTAATAATAAAACAAACAAGAATATTAGCATAATAATTAAATGTTCATTTTTTTTATAAACAATTTTTTTTTTTTTAAGATTAAGAAGAAAACATAAACAATTCATATTATATACTAATTATTATAAAGTTTTAAATTATATACATGTTACAAAAATAAGGTTAATTATAAACATATTATGAAAATAAATTATATTTACAAAATTAAATTAAGAGTTTTAATTATTTTAAACATAATCTAAAATTATTTGCATACAAGAATTATATTAAAGAATAATTATAAATTAATTATAAAAATATCCACATAATTAAAGTTTATAAATAAATAAATTAAAAATTATAATTAACAAATAAATTAATATTTACAATTAGGGTTTTATAAAAATAATTAGGTTTTATAGAAATATTTAGGGTTTTAGAAAATATTAGGGTTATATGTTTAGAAAAATAAATTAGGATTAATTATTAATTATACAAAATTATATACTATTAATAATATACAAAAATAAATAAATTTTTTTAATAAGATTTAATTTTAAAAAAAAAAGATGAGTTCTAAATTATAGAAAAGAAAATAAGGCTATTAACATTTTGTTTTATTATTTAAACTTATTTTAATTATAATATAAAAGAAAATAGAGAAAACAAAAAAATGAAAAAAAGAACTTACCTGGGCTGGGATTCGAACCCAGCCCCTGAGCAATGCATTTTCCAGGACCAATAAGCCAGCCACTGGGTTGCGCGCGCGCCAGTGATAGCAATGCACTCCATGGGGTTTTGTTGTTATCCTGTAAAAAACCATGACAAAACAAAACAAATAGCACAAAAAGGCCTGGGGAGGGATTCGAACCTAGGACCTTCACACAACACGCAAGCACACTTACCATCCAGCCAGGAGGGCGCAACTGATTGTATAATCACTACAATGAATAATATATTAAGTCCTGTGATTAAATGGAAAAATAAGAAAAAGGTTGCTGCATCCAGGATTCGAACCAAGGCCTTCAAGCATAACACACGCATTCCTCACCACTGGGCCAACACTGTAGTTGTGTAATAATCTCAAACAAAATCAATAAAATATTAAAACTAAATTTTAAATCAGAATTTTGGCGCCATGAGCTTTCTTCAACCTCTATCCGTCGTCTTAGACTTCTAGTGACACCCGTCCGTCACTAAAGCCTTTAGTGACGGATTTCCTCCGTAGCTATAGGTCCTGAAACTTCAAAAACACAACATACACAACATAAATTCATTCTAAGGGTTCAAACCAATTAAAGTATGTCCTCTAAGTCCAAATATGTCCACAATTTGATTTGAAATTAGTTGTTTCCCGAAACCCTAATTCATGGCTTCATGAACCCTAAAAATGGAGATCGGCCATTCCTGCATCAAACCTCAAATTAAACCAACCAGAATCATTGCAAACATCCATAGAGGCTTATACAAGAAGAATCGAAAATCAAAATTTCAAGCTAAAATGTAAATTCGGTTTATGCATTATGACATGATTTGGATGTTGCAAATGGTTCAAATAGTTTCAATGATCATCTAGGAACACAATGCAACCTTTAAAATCTTTTGATATGGCCTCTATGCAAGAATCCAAATTCAAGTTTTTTTGGTGAATTTTGAAACTTTGAAACTATGGTTTGAGGCAGAATTTTTTCGTCCCTATGCATTATGATAGCTTGTATACTTATAGTAGAGTAAAACTAGGTCAAAAGATTGGATCATTGTATGGACTTTTTGATTTTTGGAGATTGAAAAAGATTATGACTTAAATTTCATATATTTGTGAATGAGACCTTTCTATTTCAAGCCAATCATCATCAATTGTATATCAATTAAATCCAATTCATGTTAATGACCTTCTAGTACCAAAATATATTTTAAATTTTCATATTTGATATTTTATTTAAATTTAAAATGATTTTTAATATAAAAAATCATAATAAATAAAATAAATAAAATAAAATTATGAAAATATCAAATAAATTTCGTGCATGATGTCATGGAACCCTTTGGGTCACAAAACGTTCAGCCCATTTAGAAAAATTTGGTTTTAAGACCCTATTTTCTTCATAAACCACCCAAAAATTTCCCAACTTTGCAAGGACACATATCCTTCAATTTTAATGATATGAGGGTGTTCTTGGACATTTTGGAAATCTTGAAGAATCCTCTAACCAACCCCATTGGTTTCATGTCCATATCATTTACCATTCTCAAGTTATGCCCTTTTGAAGTTGTTGACTTTTTGTTGACTTTCAAAAGGACCTATAATGTCTTAGCTCCTACCTTCCAAATGAAGCATTTTTGGGCTTGGCTTGTGAGACACAAAGTTGTAGAGAATTCAATTTCCTTCAAAATGAGCTTTGGATGGAAAAAATGTGATGAATCATGTGAAAGTTATGGCTGGTCAAAGTTCAGTTGACTTTTCCTGAGGAAACCCTAATTTAGAAACCCCTGATTTTTGATGATCTGAAATCTCCTTGATGAATCATGATCAACCCTTGATCAAATGATGAATTTTACTTCACATACTTGATGTTGGCAAAAAATCATGAAGTTTGACTTTGGTTTGACAACAGTTGACCTCAGTTTGACTTTTTAAT
Source organism: Lathyrus aphaca (assembly GCA_963966055.1). Classification (NCBI taxonomy): domain Eukaryota; kingdom Viridiplantae; phylum Streptophyta; class Magnoliopsida; order Fabales; family Fabaceae; genus Lathyrus; species Lathyrus aphaca. The sequence continues at coordinate 529,685,547 of OZ014522.1, read as the reverse complement.
TGCTTTGACTGATTTTGACTTATCTGATCATTTGACTGAGCAAACCTTTGAGAAAAGTTCTGAAATTTGTCATGGGGATTCTTAAGCACATATAAGATGTTATGAAGCTCACTTGAAGTCTTGGAAGTCCATTTATCCTGATTAAAGTCAAAACCCTAGTTTTGGATGCACTGCTTAGGAGGATGCATTGTCTGAGGGAATTGTCAAATCATCTGACTAATTGTGAACTTTGTGAACCTTGTGAACCTCATAAAATGTATTGTAAACTTCATGAACCTCATGAGATGTCTTGTGAACCTTGTGAACCTCATAAGGTGCCTTGTGAACCTTGTGAACCTCATAAGGTGTCTTGTAAACTTCATGAACCTCATGAGAGGTCTTGTGAACCTTGTGAACCTCTTAGCACACAAAGTCTTGTATTGTGAGGGCAAATTTTGGGGTGCAACAGCTTCCCCTGTTCAATTTTCTGAAACCTGAGGGGTTAGATTTGTATATTTGCCAGTCGTGACCTGGAAGGTTGAAGGGGATTGAACACAAAAGCCCAAAAATTTGCACTCACCGGTGCGTAGAGTGATACTGATGACTTGTTGTATATGCTTTGAGTGGGCTTAAAGATGCCACTTGGATAAAAGTTCTTCAAATATGTCTCTTGGAGGATAAAGCAGTCCAAAATATGAAGATATAGCTTTTGGGGAAGATAAACAACGTCCCAACATAGTGAGATAACCTTTGGGAAGATAAACAACGGCCCAAGGTAAAGGTATAACCTTCAGGAGGATAAACAACGTCCTGAGGTATAAGTATAACTTTTGGGAGGATAAACAACGGCCCAATAGTAATGATAGCTTTCAGGAGGATAAACAACGTCCTGAGGTATGATGATAACTTTTGGGAGGATAAACAACGGCCCAATAGTCATGATAGCTTTCAGGAGGATAAACAACGTCCTGAGGTATAAACATAACCTTTGGGAGGATAAACAACGGCCCAAGGTGAGGGTATAACTTTTGGGAAGATAAACAACGGCCCAAAGTCATGATAGGGTACTTGGGAAGATAAACAATGGCCCAAGGTAATGGTATAACTTTTGGGAAGATAAACAACGGCCCAAAGTAAAAGTATAACCTTCAGGAGGATAAACAACGTCCTGAGGTATAATGATAGCTTTCAGGAGGATAAACAACGTCCTGAGGTATGATGATAACTTTTGGGAAGATAAACAACGGCCCAATAGTCACAAGTTGTTGATGAAGTTTGTCTGCTGGAGAATTAATCTGAAAAACAAGATTATAACATTCTGTATGATAATATTAGTTTATGTATTATGTATGCATGTATAATATGATGCACTTAAGTAATGTATTATGTATTTATGGATATGTATGATATGATGTAAATGATGTATGTATGCATCATGCAGCCTGAAGCGTCTGGATATCTTCGTATAACAACTGCTGGCCAGGGAAAATAAATCCCGATTTGTTGCTGGAGAATATGAGGAACTCGTTCCCGTCTTGTTTGATAATATAGTATATATAACCTCTCGTCTTCGTTCGATAGTAAGGTATCCATAACCTCCCGTCTTCGTTTGATAGTAGGGTATACATAACCTCCCGTCTTCGTTCGTCGTACTCCTATTGAAAGAATAAATTCCCGACTATCCGTATGAGGATAAAAGAGATGGATATAAATTCCAGGGGAGATGTGACTCGAAGTATTTATGAAGATGAATTTGTCCTACTGGGGGGCTTGTAGCTGTCTGGTGGGGATGAACCGGTGAAGCTTCGTGGAATTCCTTCCCTCGTTCGTCCTTAGTAAATACTATTACTGCATTTCATGCATTTCTGGTAAACATCAATTATATTAAGCATCTATGCATTTCTGGTAAACATCAATCATATTAAGCATTTTATGCATTTCTGGTAAACATCAATCATATTCAAAAGCATACACACATTCAAACACAACCAATGGATGTTTCGCTTATGTAAATAGGGTAAAAGTAAATCTGGATTCAAAGATGGAATTTTATTTATATCACAAAGTGACCCGTACATGGGTAAGTTTGTACAAGGAGACAGAAATCCTAGTAAGAGGAATTTGTCATAAAGTTTTTACAAAACAAAGAAAATCAGCTATGTGGGAAATAATCCTATTGAGTTTCAATTCTACTATTGCCATTATCTTCAAGTATCTCATCTTCTGCTGTTGAGATGGAACAATTGGATTGAGCTTTATCAGTTCGAGCTTGAGTAAGTAGCACAACTGATAGTAGTTACATGGGTGATCCAAACGAGACATAGTCATACGATTTAATCCCTAACTTTTGCCTGGATTGCCCTTTCAGGTTTTCAATCCACCGGGATACCCTTTTTTGCCCAAGCCGCCTTTTCAGGTTTTCGACTTGTCGGGTGTACATTTTTTATATATATCCCTAATTTTGTCCCGAACCCTTTTGGTTCGCCGGTATGCCCTTATTTTTGCCTAGGCCAGTCAACCTAGTGGGTCTCTTTTTATGCGTAGTATTTTTTAACTATGTCTGCGTTTACAGGCTGCAAGAAGTCTTCACCATCCATAGTAGTAAGTATCATGGCACCTCCTGAGAATATTGTTTTGACTACAAATGGTCCTTCATATGTAGGAGTCCACTTGCCCCTAGGATCACCCTGTGGTAATATAATACGCTTGATTACCAAGTCACCAGCCTGATATACCTTTGGCTTAACCTTCTTGTTGAAAGCCTTGATCATTCGTTTCTGGTACATCTGGCCATGACAAACAACTGCTAACCTCTTCTCATCAATCAAGTTTATCTGATCAAGTCGAGTCTGAATCCACTCATCTTCATCCAAGCCTGCATCCTTCATAATTCTTAAGGAGGGAATCTGAACTTCAATGGGCAGAACTGCTTCCATACCATATACTAAGGAGAATGGGGTTGCCCCTGTTGAAGTACGTATTGTAGTACGATAACCATGAAGAGCAAATGGTAACATCTCATGCCAATCCTTATAAGTCATAGTCTTCTTCTGTATAATCTTCTTGATGTTCTTATTAGCAGCTTCAACTGCCCCATTCATCTTTGAACGATACGGAGAAGAGTTGTGATGCTTAATCTTGAACTGCGTGCAGAGATCAGTAATCACAGTGTTGTTCAGATTAGAGCCGTTGTCAGTAATAATCCTTTCAGGCATGCCATACCTACATATGAGATTATTCTTAATGAATCGAGCCACAACATTCTTGGTAACAGATGCAAATGAAGCTGCCTCTACCCACTTCGTGAAGTAATCAATAGCAACCAGGATGAAACGATGCCCATTAGAAGCAGTAGGTTTGATCTCACCAATCATATCAATGCCCCACATAGCAAAAGGCCAAGGAGCAGTCAACACATTCAATGGTGATGGAGGTATATGCACTTTATCAGCATAGATTTGACACTTGTGACATGTTCTGGAGTGTTGATAGCAATCAGCTTCCATGGTAGACCAATAGTAACCTGCTCTCAATATCTTCTTTGCCATAGTATGACCACTAGAATGAGTGCCAAAGATCCCATCATGCATGTCTTCCATAATCTCTGTTGCTTCCTTCTTATCCACACAACGAAGCATAGTTGAATCATGATTGCGCTTGTACAAAATCCCATTACTCAAAAAGAACTTAGCAGAAAACCTCCTCAGAAACTTCCTATCTTTGACAGATGCCCCTTCAGGGAACTCCTGAGTTTCAAGATATCTTTTCACTTCGTAGAACCAAGGCTTCTCTTCTGCTTCTTCAGTGCCAATCTCATTGCAGTATTCAGGCTTTTCAAATCTATCAATAGTAATCTTGGGAGCTTCATTATCCCAACTGATCTCAAACATGGATGCCATGGTGGCTAAGGCATCTGCCAACTGATTCTCTCTCTGTGGAATATGTCCAAAGGTAATCTCTTTGAAATGTGGGATCAAAGACAAAACATGCTCTCTATAAGGAATAAGATTATCATGTTTGGTATCCCAATCTCCTTTGATCTGACTTACTACCAGGGCTGAATCTCCATACACGTCTAGGAACTGAATCTTCATATCAATGGAAGCTTTAATACCCAGTATACATGCCTCATAATCAGCCATATTATTGGTACAATAGAAACAAAGTTTGGCAGTAATCGGGGTATGACAACCTTCAGGGGAACTGATCACAACACCAACACCATTACCAAGTGCATTAGAAGCTCCATCAAAAACCATAGTCCATCGGGATCCTTGTTCAGGTCCGTCATATTGTCCAGGTTCTTTGGTAATAATCATAATGTCTTCATCAGGAAACTCAAAACTCATTGACTGGTAATCATCCACTGCTTGATGAGCCAAATGATCAGCCACAACACTTCCTTTAATGGCCTTCTGAGTAGTATACTGTATGTCATATTTTGTTAAGATCATTTGCCATCTTGCAATTCTTCCGGAGAGAGCAGGTTTCTCGAATATGTACTTGATTGGGTCCATCTTCGAAATCAATAAGGTGGTATGAGTCAACATATACTGTCTTAGTCGGCGAGCAGCCCATGCTAAAGCGCAACAAGTTTTCTCGAGCAGTGAGTATCTTGTTTCACAGTCGGTAAACTTTTTGCTAAGGTAATATATTGCCTGCTCTTTTCGACCAGACTCGTCATGTTGCCCCAATACACACCCCATTGAGTTGTCTAACACTGTTAAGTACATAATCAAGGGTCTTCCATCAACTGGTGGCATCAAAATTGGAGGTTCTAGCAGATATTTCTTGATTTCATCAAAGGCAGTCTGGCACTCATCATTCCATTCCATCACCTGATCTTTCTTCAACAACTTGAAGATTGGCTCACAGATGGCAGTTAATTGGGAAATAAATCTTGCAATGTAATTCAATCGTCCCAAGAAACCTCTAACTTCCTTCTCAGTACGGGGAGCTGGCATTTCTTGTATAGCTTTTACTTTTGCAGGATCCACTTCAATACCTTTTCCACTGACAATGAAACCCAGGAGCTTACCAGACCTAACTCCAAAAGTACATTTGTTTGGATTCAATCTCAACTTGTATTTCTTCAACCTTTCAAACAACTTATGCAGATGATCAAGGTGTTGCTCTTCATTCTGGGACCTGGCTATCATATCATCCACATACACCTCTATCTCATGATGAATCATATCATGAAACAAAGCCACCATAGCACACTGATATGTTGCCCCTGCATTCTTCAAACCAAATGGCATAACTTTATAACAAAAAGTGCCCCACTGTGTAACAAACGTTGTCTTCTTCATATCTTCAGGTGCCATCTTGATCTGATTGTAACCAGAGAAACCATCCATAAAAGAGAATACCTTATGCTGAGCAGTGTTATCTACCAGAACATCAATATGAGGAAGTGGAAAGTCATCTTTGGGGCTGGCCTTGTTCAAATCTCTGTAGTCTACACACATACGTACCTTACCATCTTTCTTAGGTACCGGTACCACATTTTCAACCCACTGAGGATAAGAAGTCACAACTAAGAACCCTGCATCAAACTGTTTCATTACCTCTGCCTTAATCTTCTCTGACATTTCAGGACGCATGCGACGAACCTTCTGCTTTTTTGGACGACAATCTTCTTTTACTGGTAAACGGTGAACCACAATGTCTGTATCCAATCCTGGCATATCTTCATAAGACCAAGCAAAGATCTCCACATAATCATGTAACATCTGAATCAATCTGCTCTTGACACTATCCTCCAATTCAGCCCCTATCTTGACTTCTTTCCTATTTTCATCAGTTCCTAGATTCACAACTTCGATTGGCTCTTCATGTGGCTGTATAGCTTTCTCTTCTTGTTGTAACAACCTAGCAAGCTCTACAGGTACTTCACAATCGTCCTCCTTTCCATCTTCAGCTTGATAGATCGGATTCTCGAAATTATAATTGGCAATAGTAGAACTGTTATCAACAGGATCCAGAGTGGATGAGGATCTGCATTTTAGTGATGTGGGTGTGTGTAAGAACATATAGCTGATAAAACAAAAAGAAAAGAAAGACAAGGAACACAATATTTACGAAAACGAAACGTCCACTGATTTTTATTGAATGAAGTATGCAAATGAAATGACATCCCGTAATAAGCACACCATTGTGCCCCGGGTAAGGCACAAGGCTTAAGAGTTTAATTGTTCAAAAATTACAAACTTTAAAAGTAACAATACAGTAATAGTATTTACTCCTGACTAAAGGAGATAGGAATAACACCTTCAGCTTTCCAGTTATTGAGCCCAGCACCCACAGTAGGAAAAATCCAAGCATCCAAGTTGTAGTCTTCATCATAGTCACCCATAACATTGATCTGATCCTTTATAATCCCTTGATTGGTGATACGAACAGCACGAGCACGACGAACAGCCTTCTGGGACTCTGCAGTGAAACCCAAACCAAATTTGTCAGACTTGTATGGAATATCAGGAAGCTGACCCCAAATAGTACAACCACCTTCATCCACCACAGCTCTAGCATCTTTAAGGGAGGCCATTGTAGGAGGTACTCTGGTGAACACAAGAACTTTCTTGACAATAGGAGGAGCTTCATAATCATTAACAATCCAAGGAACTACTTCAAATGTCTGACACGGAGTTTCAACATATTCACCTTCCACTTCAAGATATTTAAAGGTGTTCACATGACTAATAATATACCCTTCCTCTCCGTAGACAGTAAAAACCTTCCCATCTACTGGATACCTCAGCTTTTGATGTAATGTAGAGGTTACAGCACCTGCCCCATGGATCCAGGGACGCCCAAGTAAACAAGAATACGACGGACGAATATCCATTACATAAAAGGTAACATTAAAAACCTGAGAACCAACTTTGATTGGGAGATCAATTTCTCTATGCACCACTCTTCTCGAGCCATCAAAAGCCTTCACCACTATATTACTGGGTTTCAACACAACATCTTCAGGACTAAGCTTATTCAGGACTTCTTTGGGCAACACGTTCAGAGAGGAACCATTGTCTATCAATACATGTGACAGGGTAGTGCCCCTGCATTCAATAGAGATATGTAGAGCCCTGTTATGATCCCTCTTGGCCGGAGTCAAATCAACATCGAAGAAACCTAACCCATTATCATAGGTCAAGTGTGCAACACAATTTTCAAACTGGTCAACAGAAATTTCATTTGGTACATGAGCAGTCTTCAGAAATTTAATCAAAGCTTTGGCATGAGCCTCAGAACACAACAATAAAGACAACATGGAAATCTTGGAGGGAGTATGCCCCAATTGATCAACAATGTCATAATCACTCTTGCGAATGATCTTCAGTACTTCTTCCATCTGCTTTGAGAGATCATCATCAGCTGGCACATCATTTTGTATAGGTTCAATAACAGGACCTTTGCCCCGAGCATCAGCAGTAGAGGTAGTAACTGGAGTAACTGTATTCTTGGAAGTAACTGGAGGAGAGAAGACTCTTCCACTTCATGTGATCTTACTTGATCCAGCAATATTATCAACATCAAGGTTTTCATCAGCAACTGGCGTATCAGCTAAGGGTCCCTTCTTAACACCATGGATATAAACATCGGACCCATAATGCCAAGGCACAGCTTTATCAGAAGTATACGGAATAGGACCAGGAGTGGTAATGATCATAGGAGCCACTCTCGCTTCAGCAAAAATCTTCACAGGGCCTTCAACAGTAATCTTAATTGGACCCTTATGAGTGATTTTGACAGGACCCTTGGAAGTAATCCTCACCGGCACTTTATCAACCATATCCACCTCTTCAACCTTCGCACCTTTAGTTATATGATCAACCATACTTTCCACAGAAGGTGGAGTCCTCTCAAACACTATGGTGTAATTATTCATGAGGCGTTGAATTCCGTCTCTCAACCTCCAGCAGCTATCCGGCTTATAGGTACAATATAAACAATCTTCACGACAACCTGGAAAGAACCCAACTTGTACTAGCTTCTTCTTGATAACAGACAATGGTGTAGTCAACTCTGCAATTGAGGAAATATGTGAATCTTCATCAATGGCATTGACAGTCTTCTCATGATTTGGCATGGGAGCAGTGATCACATTTGGAGTACTCGGAGGGTCAAACTCAATCTCTACAGCATCAATCATATCTTGAATTTTGTTCTTCAATACCCAGCAACTATTGGTATCATGTCCCTGACAATTCGAATGATATGCACATCATGCATTAGGATTGTACCTGGGAGAGGTAACATTAGGATTCTAAGGAGGATCTTTCAGAGTGATAAGTTCAGCCTTCAACAAGTGTTGCAAGGCTTGGGCCATTGACATATTGATCTTAGTGAACTGCCTTCTAGCCCTCTGTTGATTTCCCTGTGGCTGCTCTGGTGTTGCAGCAGTTGGATTGGAGATATGAACTACACTCACAGACTGATGCCTTCTATTACGATCAAGTTGACCATAAACAACATTTGCCTCTTTCTTCCCACTGGGAGGCTTCTTTGCAGCACCTGATGAAGAAGCACCCACTTGAATCTTGCCACTCCTTATACCACTTTCTACGCGCACTCCTGTCATTATCAACTCAGTGAAGCCAGATGATGAGCTTCCAATGAGATGACTGTAAAAAGGACCATTCAACGTACACATGAACATATCAACTAACTCCCTGTCAGTTAGAGGTGGTTGCACTCTTCCAGCCAAGTCTCTCCACTTCTGAGCATACTCGTTGAAGCTCTCTTTAGCACCCATAGACATGCTTTGTAGTTGCATGCGAGTAGGGGCTAAATCAGCATTGTATTGATATTGCTTATAGAAGGCTTCAGCAAGATCATTCCAATCACGGATGTTGACACTCTCCAACTGATAGTACCATTCCAATTGAGCTCCAGATAAGCTCTCTTGGAAGAAATGGATCCACAACTTCTTATCAGCAGTATGGGGTTGGATTCTCCGGACGTAGGACCTCAGATGCAGCTTGGGACAAGAAACACCATCATAAACTACGAAAGTAGGAACCTTGAAACCAATGGGTATAACTACCCCAGATATCAAACTCAGGTCTTCAAAATCCAGCCCAGAAGATTTTTGCAATTCCATAGCATCCATTCTATCCACCAGCATCTTGAACTTATCTTCATTAGGCTCATGATAGTAGTTAGCTTCAGAATCAGAGTCCCCCATAGTGTTGTGGAGACTGCCTCCCTCTTTCTCAGACTCTTCAGACTCATAGTCTTCAACATGTTCTTTGGTCTTGACAGGACCTCTGAACCTTCTTCCCATGTTGATCAGGCCACCTGACCTCCTAGTCTTCTTAGTCTTCTTGGCCAGTAGTGTCTTCAATTCATCCTGCCCCTTGGACAAGTTCAGGATCAGCTCTTGGAACTGTGCATTTTGTGCCTGGAGATCCTTAACTGTTTGTTAAAGAGCCATTGCTGAAATAAACAGCGAGAAGATGAGAAACCTGTGCACAATAGACCTGTGATGCAATAATATGGTATGTGAATGTATATGCAATGTTTTCAAGGACCACAGGATTTAAATTTGCTTAAACAACCAAGAAAATAAACTTTTATTAGTAATAAATTTGTTTTGCCTCTTGGGCTCACAGAAAATGAAATGCAATAAATACAAGAGATGGGGTTTTAAGTCTCCCATGGACGCTTCCTCTTTGTGTTGAGGTATGAGTTGAGATTCCGTTCCTCGTGAAGTTGCTTTGTTAACTCCAGGATTCTTTCTTAGCTTGCTTTGTAATGAGCCTCGAAAGTATCCCTTTGCTCCTTCAACTGGACCCAAGATCTCTGTAAGTCTTCCATGTCAGTGGGCATGTCTAGGTAAAGGATGGTATAAGAAGTATCTCCTTCAGCAACAGGTTCCATAGTAACTGGCAGGATGGCAGGATATGGCATCATGAGAGTCTGAGCACGAGATCGCACCCATCTGAGATAAGCTTCCATAGGAATGGTGTACTTAGGCTCCAGAGTCTTGCTGTCAACCTTGTTCACTTTTCCCCATGCTCGTATGAACCTCTGACGATAACCTTGCAGATCGTTGTCGTAGTCAAACACAATACCCTGAATCAACATGTCATGTGGACCATCACTCCGAGCATAACCAAACTGTCGTAAAGCTAAAGAAGGATTGTAAGTAATGCCTCCTCTTATGCCTAGAAGTGGCACATTAGGAAACTCCCCACAACGGTCAATGATAGTGACACTCTCCATAGATCTGGAGCACCAATGAATATCTGAATGCGAGAGTGACATGATCCTCTTGGACCACCTGAACCCTTGCTCATTCTTCATTACCGAGCGAGGAAGGTGAGAAATAAACCACCTAGATAACAAAGGTATGCAACACATCAAAGTTCCTCTTGCCCTTGTAGTACGGGTATGAAGAGAATGTAGAATGTCTCCAAGCAATGTAGGCACTGGATTGTGGCTTAGGAATATATTGATGGCATGAACGTCTACAAACTGATCAGGATTGGGGAACAACACTAAGCCATAGATCAACAAAGCTAAGATCTCCTCAAAAGCATCATAGCTCATAGCCTTCAAGAACACTTGAGCTTTCTCTATCAACACCTTAGCAAGAATACCCTTAACTCCGCTTCTCGTTTCTAGAACAATGTCAGACTTCTTCAGATGTAGAGCTGCAGCAATAACCTCAGGTTTAGGCTCTTTTTCCAAGCCTGTGAATGGTTTCTGATCAAGTATAGGTATATCCATAAGTTTAGAGAACTCTTCCATTGTAGGAACCAGCTGATAGTCAGGGAATGTGAAGCAATGTTGCTTAGGATCAAAGAACTGAAACAGAACACTCATCATGTCTTCATTGAACCCTGAAGTAACTAAATCCAGTAGGTGACCATGTCTCTTGATGAACTGGGAATTTTCAGACACTTGAGAAACCAACTCCTTAAGCTTGGCAGGTATCCCTACAAAGTTAATCCTGATAGTGTTTCTACGAGCAGAAGCCATGACCTGCAACAAAGAACAAAGATAAATCCTTTGGTCCTTGAAATAGTTAGTGAAAATGTTATGCTTATGATGCATGATGATGCTATGATGTTATGCTCAATCACAAACATGTGGCACACACAAACAAGTCACACAATAGCTTTAGGTTTAAAGGCTTGCATGAAGTTCAAAGGTAAGTACCCTCCCCTGAAGTTTAGATGGTTCATCCTGTCCTATAAAGTAACCAAGTTCTAAGGGTTCTCAATATCATTGATCCTTCACAAGGGTGGTTGTTCAGTAGGCAACTTACTTGCCAACTAAAACTCTCCAAGTTTAGAATCTCAATGAGCGTAGTATCGAGTATCAACCAACTTCAGTCTTTACCAAAGCCGGTTATCTCACTACTTTCTAAAGGCCAAGATGGGATGACTAGGGTTCTAAAAGTTAGTTAGTGTATTGACAACACATGGCAGCCTCATATTATGCTCAACTTGACTTAAGGAACATAAGCACCAACCAAGAAGTCACACTAACTATGGCCACCAGATCAACCATATCAGTATACGCCGTACAGTTTCCTTGGTCTATTGCCATTTACCTAAGGTACACTAGATCCGGGTTAGGATCTTTCACACATAAGAGCACCTAACAAGTAAGTATAAAGCAAACAAGGCAAACAATTTTAAAGTGATCTAATTCCTAAGGGTACCCCTCTTTAATATTAAATCCCCAACAGAGTCGCCAGTTCTGTAACACGGTGGGAGAACTGACTTTAGTTAAATGTTGCGGATAGCAAGAGTCGCCACCGACTTTTATTTTATCCAAAGGAAAGGCATAAAAGAACAGGAAAGACCTTTTAAAAGATTTTTGGGTCCGGGGGGTAGGTTATGTAAAGGGAAGGTGTTAGCACCCTTTACATCCATGGTTATCCATGGGCTCTTAGTTACTTAGCTCACTTTAAAATGTTTTTGAAAGGTGAAGTGTGTGAATAGAAATTTTCTTAAGTGTTTTATAATGATCCATGTACGGATGTATATAAAACCTTTGTTTTGAAAAATTGTTTGAAATGTATGAAGTGTTTGAAATGTTTTGAAGAGTGAGCAAGTATCTAAGAGGAACCTACCCTAAGTTTAAGTCTTTTCTGTTCTTGAATCCTTTAAATGGTAAGACTATCCCTATTATTAAGGAATAGGTAGTCATTACCTTGGATGTACGGGACAAGTGAAGGGACATCTATTATTTAGGCAACTGTGGGGTGTATAAGCAATTCGAAGGGACTTATCATCTTTATTCGGAAGGGACAAGATCATTACGAAGGCAACATTCGAAGGGACTTGATCTTTTTATCTATTTAGGGACTAGATGATGTGAAATGAGGGACTTTGCTTTATACACCCTACTTGACCTTTTGTTTAGGCAACATGAGAGGTAACCCTTAAGAAGTGAGATGGCGATCCAGGATCGACTTACGTGTGTGAGTGTACAATTTTAAATATTTATCTTTTAAGTTAATGATCTAAATAGATTTAAATACAAATACGTTTCACTCCCTATTTTACTAACCATAGCATTTAAAAATAAATATGAAACATTACTACTAGAATATTACATAAAGGAGACAATTACATAATAACAATAATTAAAACAAATTAAATAAATAAGCAAAATAAGTAATAATAAATAATTGGGTTAGTAACAATAATAATAATAAATCACAATATATATATATATATATATATATATATATATATATATATATATATATATATATATATATGGGGTTAATAATAAAATAAATATCATATGAAAATAAATAGAATTAATAATAAAACAAACAAGAATATTAGCATAATAATTAAAAGTTCAAATTTTTTTTTATAATTATATACATGTTACAAAAATAAGGTTAATTATAAACATATTATGAAAATAAATTATATTTACAAAATTAAATTAAGAGTTTTAATTATTTTAAACATAATCTAAAATTATTTGCATACAAGAATTATATTAAAGAATAATTATAAATTAATTATAAAAATATCCACATAATTAAAGTTTATAAATAAATAAATTAAAAATTATAATTAACAAATAAATTAATATTTACAATTAGGGTTTTATAAAAATAATTAGGTTTTATAGAAATATTTAGGGTTTTAGAAAATATTAGGGTTATATGTTTAGAAAAATAAATTAGGATTAATTATTAATTATACAAAATTATACACTATTAATAATATACAAAAATAAATAAATTTTTTTAATAAGATTTAATTTAAAAAAAAAAAGATGAGTTCTAAATTATAGAAAAGAAAATAAGGCTATTAACATTTTGTTTTATTATTTAAACTTAATTTAATTATAATATAAAAGAAAATAGAGAAAACAAAAAAATGAAAAAAAGAACTTACCTGGGCTGGGATTCGAACCAAGCCCCTGAGCAATGCATCTTCCAGGACCAATAAGCCAGCCACTGGGCTGCGCGCGCGCCAGTGATAGCAATGCACTCCACGGGGTTTTGTTGTTATCCTGGAAAAAACCATGACAAAACAAAACAAATAGCACAAAAAGGCCTGGGGAGGGATTTGAACCCAAGACCTTCACACAACACGCAAGCACACTTACCATCCAGCCGGGAGGGCGCAACTGATTGTATAATCACTACAATGAATAATATATTAAGTCCTGTGATTAAATGGAAAAAATAAGAAAAAGGTTGCTGCATCCAGGATTCGAACCAAGGCCTTCAAGCATAACACACGCATTCCTCACCACTGGGCCAACACTGCAGTTGTGTAATAATCTCAAACAAAATCAATAAAATATTAAAACTAAATTTTAAATCAGAATTTTGGCGCCATGAGCTTTCTTCAACCTCTGTCCGTCGTCTTAGACTTCTAGTGACACCCGTCCGTCACTAAAGCCTTTAGTGACGGATTTCCTCCGTAGCTATAGGTCCTGAAACTTCAAAAACACAACATACACAACATAAATTCATTCTAAGGGTTCAAACCAATTAAAGTATGTCCTCTAAGTCCAAATATGTCCACAATTTGATTTGAAATTAGTTGTTTCCCGAAACCCTAATTCATGGCTTCATGAACCCTAAAAATGGAGTTCGGCCATTCCTGCATCAAACCTCAAACTAAACCAACCAGAATCATTGCAAACATCCATATAAACAATAATATATAATCGAATTCCATTTATACAGCTTATACAAGAAGAATCGAAAATCAAAATTTCAAGCTAAAATGTAAATTCGGTTTATGCATTATGACATGATTTGGATGTTGCAAATGGTTCAAATAGTTTCAATGATCATCTAGGAACACAATGCAACCTTTAAAATCTTTTGATATGGCCTCTATGCAAGAATCCGAATTCAAGTTTTTTTGGTGAATTTTGAAACTTTGAAACTATGGTTTGAGGCAAAAAAATTTTGTCCCTATGCATTATGATAGCTTGTATACTTATAGTAGAGTGAAACTAGGTCAAAAGATTGGATCATTGTATGGACTTTTTGATTTTTGGAGATTGAAAAAGATTATGACTTAAATTTCATATATTTGTGAATGAGACCTTTCTATTTCAAGCCAATCATCATCAATTGTATATCAATTAAATCCAATTCATGTTAATGACCTTCTAGAACCAAAATATATTTTAAATTTTCATATTTGATATTTTATTTAAATTTAAAATGATTTTTAATATAAAAAATCATAAAAAATAAAATAAATAAAATAAAATAATGAAAATATCAAATAAATTTCGTGCATGATGTCATGGAACACTTTGGGTCACAAAGAGTTCAGCCCATTTAGAAAAATTTGGTTTTAAGACCCTATTTTTTTCATAAACCACCCAAAAATTTCCCAACTTTGCAAGGACACATATCCTTCAATTTTAATGATATGAGGGTGTTATTGGACATTTTGGAAATCTTTAAGAGTCCTATAACCAACCCCATTGGTTTCATGTCCATATCATTTACCATTCTCAAGTTATGCCCTTTTTAAGTTGTTGACTTTTTGTTGACTTTCAAAAGGACCTATAATGTCTTAGCTCCTACCTTCCAAATGAAGCATTTTTGGGCTTGGCTTGTGAGACACAAAGTTGTAGAGAATTCAATTTCCTTCAAAATGAGCTTTGGATGGAAAAAATGTGATGAAGCATGTGAAAGTTATGGCTGGTCAAAGTTCAGTTGACTTTTCCTGAGGAAACCCTAATTTAGAAACCCCTGATTTTTGATGATCTGAAATCTCCTTGATGAATCATGATCAACCCTTGATCAAATGATGAATTTTACTTCATATACTTGATGTTGGCAAAAAATCATGAAGTTTGACTTTGGTTTGACCACAGTTGACCTCAGTTTGACTTTTTAACTACTTTGACTGATTTTGACTTATCTGATCATTTGACTGAGCAAACCTTTGAGAAAAGTTCTGAAATTTGTCATGGGGATTCTTAAGAACATATAAGATGTTATGAAGCTCACTTGAAGTCTTGGAAGTCCATTTAGCCTGATTAAAGTCAAAACCCTAGTTTTGGATGCACTGCTTAGGAGGATGCATTGTCTGAGGGAATTGTCAAATCTTCTGACTAATTGTGAACTTTGTGAACCTTGTGAACCTCATAAAATGTCTTGTAAACTTCATGAACCTCATGAGATGTCTTGTGAACCTTGTGAACCTCATAAGGTGCCTTGTGAACCTTGTGAACCTCATAAGGTGTCTTGTAAACTTCATGAACCTCATGAGAGGTCTTGTGAACCTTGTGAACCTCTTAGCACACAAAGTCTTGTATTGTGAGGGCAAATTTTGGGGTGCAATAATGGGTACTGATTCAGGTTTCAGGTATTCTAGCCTATAAAGGTGATCAGCTACTACATTATACGTGCCTTTCTTATCACAGATATCTAAATCAAACTCTTGCAGTAATAGAATCCATCGAAGTAACCTAGGTTTGGCTTCCTTTTTACTTAGTAAGTAACGAATGACAGCATGGTCGGTGTAAACTATAATTTTGGCTCCTACTAGATAAGATCTAAATTTGTCTATGGCGAAAACTACAACTAGAAGCTCTTTTTCGGTTGTTGCGTAGTTGAGCTGTGCAGCGTCTAGGGTTCTACTGGCATAATAAATTATATGTGACTTCTTATCTTTTCTCTGACCTAGAACGGCTCCAACAGCATAGTCACTAGCGTCACACATTATCTCAAACAGTGCTTTAGAAGATTAAATGCTTCAGAAGATTAAATGCTTCAGTACATTTTTCATCGAAGATGAATTCGGCATCTTTCATTAATAGACAGGTTAAGAGCTTTGTTATTTTGGAGAAGTCCTTGATAAAACGTCGGTAAAATCCGGCATGTCCAAGAAAACTTCTTATCTCCCTGATAGTCTTCGGCGGTTTTAGATTCTCTATGACTTATATTTTAGCTTTGTCTACCTCTATACCTTTTTCGGAAACTATATGTCCTAAAACAATCCCTTCGGTGACCATGAAATGACATTTTTCCCAATTTAGCACAAGGTTTACCTCCACACATCTTTCCAGGATTTTCTCAAGGTTGATAAGACAATTTTTGAAATCAGATCCACAAACTGAGAAATCGTCCATAAATACTTCCATGATTCCATCTAAATAGTCTGCAAAGATAGACATCATGCAGCGTTGGAAAGTGGCAGGGGCATTACAGAGTCCAAAAGGCATTCTTCTATAGGAAAAAGTTTCAACTGGGCATGTAAAGGTAGTTTTTCTTGATCTTCGGGGTGAATAGGTATTTGGAAGAATCCTGAATATTCATCTAGGTAACAAAAGTAAGAGTGTCTGGCTAGGCGCTCCAACATTTGGTCTATGAATGGTAATGGGAAATGGTCCTTCCTAGTTTCTTTATTTAATTTTCTATAGTCTATGCACATACGCCAACCTCCATCGGTTCTTTTTGCTACGGGTTCGCCCTTCTAGTTTTGCACGACTGTGATGCCTCCCTTTTTAGGTACTACATGCACAAGACTCACCCATTTACTGTCTGAGATCTGATATATTATACTTGCCTCTAGTAGCTTAAGAACTTCAGTCTTAACTACATTACTCATCATAGGATTTATTCTTCGTTGGTGTTCTCTGGAGGGTTTTGAATCTTCTTTAAGCAAAATCCGATGCATGCATACGGATGGGCTTATTCCTTTTAGATCTGAGATCTTATATCCTAAGGCTGAGGGATAACTTCGTAAAACATCTAATAATTGGTTTGTTTCTTCTTGGTTTAAGGTAGTACTGACTATAACTGGACGATTCATTTCTTCATCAAGAAATTCGTACCTCAGGTTTTTAGGCAGTTCCTTAAGTTTTACGGTTGGTTTTATAGGGCAAGGCATATGATCTGGGGTAAGAGATAAACATTCGTGAAGGTTATCATCAATGTAGGGTTCTTTATAATTGTCATCTTCCAAAATAAGGGTTGATGGCAATTTTATAGATTCAGTTTCTTCTTCTTGTTCTAATTCCCTAATGCATTCATCAATGATATCTAAGGCATAACAAGCATCTCCTATTACAGGTGCCATAAGAAATTTTGAAAGTATAAATTCTATCTTCTCGTCACCTACCTCAAAGGTTAGTTTCCCTTTTTTAACATCTATTACGGCTCCAGCAGTCGATAAGAATGGTCTACCTAGGAGGATTGGTATGTCATCATCTTCTTTAATGTCCATGACAACAAAATCAGTAGGTATAAACAGCTGACCTATCCTAACAGGGACGTCTTCAAGTATGCCTATAGGGTATTTAATGGATCTATCGGCTAATTGAAGTGACATCTTAGTAGGTTGTAATTCTCCTAAGTTTAATCTCTCACAAAATGCTAAAGGCATTAAGCTCACACTAGCTCCTAAGTCTAGAAATGCTTTTTCGATGACATGATTCCCCAAAATACAAGGAATGGAAAAATTTCCGGGATCTTTATCTTTCTTTGCTAACCTATTTTCGGAAATAGAATTACATTCCACGGGTTTCGGATCTTCAAGTCTACGTTTATTTGTAAGTATGTCTTTGAGAAACTTAGCGTAAGAAGGTATTTGATTGATGGCTTCTGTAAAGAGGATTTCTACGTGAAGTTTTTCTATAACCTTAATTAATTTTTGATACTGATTATCGATTTGGGTTTTCTTTAATCTTTGAGGGTATGGTATTGGTGGTTTGTATGGCGGTGGTGGTACATAGGTTTTATTTTTAGGTTCTTCTCCTTTTTCTTGACTTTCTGGGTTTTCCGATACCTCTGGTTCCTTCTCCTCATTTCTCTCAGAAGTTTCGGGCTCACTTAATCTAGGGTTTAAAGGTTCCTTATAAGCGGTTCCACTTCGTAGAGTAATGGCATTTGCTTTCCCTTTTGGGTTTTGTTGAGGTTGTCCAGGGAACTGTCCTCCAGATGTAGTATGTGGGGCTTGGTTTAAAGCTACTTGAGAGATCTGGGTTTCAAGCATCTTATTATGAGTAATAATTTGATCAACCTTGGTTCCTAATTGGGTAATTAGTTCGTTAACATGGACATTTTGGTTCATGAACTCTTTGTTTTGTTGTGTTTGAGCGGTGATAAAATTTTCCATAATTTTCTCAAGGCTCGGTTTTGGTGGTCCATGTTGCATAGGTTGATTTGTTCTTGGGGCTTGGTAACCTTGTTGTCTCGGAGGTGCGGTATTTTGAATAGGGTTATTATTTTTTTAAGAGAAGTTTGGGTGATTCCTCCATCCAGGGTTATATGTGTTTGAAAATGGGTTCCCTTGGGTGTAGTTCACTTGCTCAGGGTTGGTCTCATTTAATAGATTGCATTCGGCGGATTGGTGTCCTTGCGTCCCACATATCTCACAATTCGGCGAAACTGCGGCTACAGTATTCAGAGTTGTACACATATGTTCGACTCTAAGGGCCAACGCGTCCATTTTAGCTTGCATCATGTCCATAGAGCTTAGCTCATGTATTCCTCCTTGGGCTTCCTTCTTTTCCACTGTCGCTCGTTCTACTCCCCATGATTGAGGGTTTTGGGCCATATCTTCGATAAGTGCACTTGCTTCAGGGTAAGGTTTGTTCATCAGTGCGCCACCAGCGGCAGCGTCGATGGTCATCTTAGTGTTATAATGAAGTCCATTATAGAAGGTTTGAATGATTAGCCAATTCTCTAAGCCATGATGTGGGCATGCTCTTAATAACTCTTTATATCTCTCCCAGGCTTCAAACAACGACTCTTCTTGGTGTTGGGTAAATATGGTTATTAGGTTTCGAAGAAGAGCGGTCTTACTTGGGGGAAAATATCTAGCAAGGAATACTTTTCTAAGGTCTTCCCAAGTTGTTATAGAATTGGGTGGAAGGGAATCTAACCATGATAGAGCTTTATCTCTGAGGGAAAAGGGAAATAATCTTAAGCGTATCGCCTCAGGAGGAGCTCCATTGGTTTTAAAGGTGTCTGCTAACTGGAGAAAGTTTTTTAAATGTTGGTTTGGGTTCTCAGTAGCAAGACCTGCGAATTGTCTCTGTTGCACTAATTGCAGCAGGGATGGTTTAAGTTCAAAATTATTGGCTGGGATAGCGGGGTTTACTATACTAGAACTAGGTTCCTCGTTTGATGGTTGGGCGAAGTCCTTAAGAGGTCTTCGGTTTTGATCTTCGGCCATAGCTCTCCTATTCCTATGGAAAAACAAACGTGCACGAGCGTAACATTCAGGTTCAGCTAGAGGGTCTACTAAACTTCCGGCACTGCGAGTATTTCGCATTTACCGGTGGGTAACAACCTTAGTCTAAACGGTATAACTACAGGGTATGAAATTTGACGAAATTGGTCCCCGACAACGGCGCCAAAAACTTGATGTGTGTTTTTCGCAAGTGTACGAACACGTCAGAGTAATATAAAAGATTGTCGAATCCACAGAGACCAAGTGTCAATCTATCGTACCTGTTGTTATGGTGTGTATCTAAGGAAACTAAATATAAGGGTTTTAAGGAATGCGCAACGGTAAATAAAATAATAATTTTAAACAATAAATAAAGACAGGCTCGAATGTAATTCACTTAATCAATTAATAATCCGGTACTTGTTAATAGAACTACTTATGGGCAATGTTTTCTCCTTTGAAAAGAACTAATTTAACAGGAACTGTCACTTTCGCGTATTCAAAACCGAGTTGTACTCTCTAATCAACCCCTCCTATTGTCACGGATAAAAAGGTGCGTACTGCGTTAGAGTAGTAAACCTATTTTTAAGAAATATAGTATCTTGACTAAGTTGAAAAGTATTTTAACCTGTATTTCTTAGTAAAAGAGGTTCTCACGAACCATACTCTAAACTTCATAACGCGTCCGAAAATCGTTTTAAAATCTCTTTTCTTTTTAATCTAAAAACTCCTAATGAACTAGACAAAGCGATTTTGAATGTTTTTGAAATAGTTAAAAACAATTACTTAAATTGAAAGATAAAATAGGCCTTAAGTGTTTCCACGAACAATTGTACGGATTACTGGTTTAATTACGATCCTTACATTCTAACCTTTATAGATTTAGTTAGACATGGTAAAGTAAAAGTTCTTTTATAATTTTTCTTAAAAGTAATTTAGTGTGAGTGCGGAAAGTAAATAAAAGTAGTGCGAGTGCGAGAAATAAAGGTATTTAAAGCGAGTGCGAGAAATAAATAAAAGTAAAGCGAGTGCGAGAAATAAATAAAAGTAAAGCGAGTGCAGGAAATAAATAAAATAAAGTGAGTGCGGATAATAAATGAAAGTAAAGCAATGCAGAAAAGTAAAATACAAACTAAAATTAAAATGGCGGCATGATTAACTTCCTCCCAGAGTGCTCCAAAACTCGATCACACAGACAGATACATACTCGATCACTCGATTGCAGAAACACCCCGATATGGAATGATAACTGCTTTAAAACTGATATATGCCTAAGAGATTCTAAGTTTGGATGAAGAAAAACGAAAATCTAAGGTCCTATTTATAGGAAAACTAAAAGAAGGAAAAGACCAGGATGCCCCCTCCACTAAAAAGTGGATGGAACTGTTTTTGCCTTGTGGCGCCCGTGTCGCTCCCACCAAGTGACACCGGGTCAAATAGGGTACAGACGCGAACGGTCGGCGAAAAGAGATGCGAGGACACACAGGAGTGAACTCACAGGGAATGAATAGAGTCGCCAGCTAGGCATTTTTATCCCGGAGGAAAGGTAATGCTGCATAGACCTAGAAAGATATGGACAAGACGGTTGCGAACCAGAGAGACTGAGAAAGGAGGTTGGTTACAACCTGGGAAGGTATTAGCACCCAGATTTTCCGTCGTACTCGACGGGATCCACGCTTAAAAGATTTGTGTTTTAAAGGGGTAGTGTCAGTGCAATTTGTGCATAGAAGAGCTGGAAAAGGATGTACAGGTGTCTGTGTAAAAGAAGTGTGAAGTGTATAAATGTACAGTGTCAGTGTAAGAAAAGGAATAAGATGCTCAAGAGTATGAGGCTAAAGAATGATACTGGAAGAGGGGGAATATACAGAGACTTTTGTTCGATAACCGTTAAGTTATGCCTACGTATCCTCTCGTGCAATGAGGAAGTCAGAACACCGTAGTTCGACCCAAAGAGACTGAAAGGTGAATTGACTTGTGAACTGCTTACTTGCCTATGCTCAAGTGTATGATCTGTCTGGCACAGATGCAAACTGTCTTGCATTAGACGGAGGAAGCAAGTTCTAGTTTGTGAGCGAATGAGATGAGAAAAGAATCCCGGAGGAGACGTTTATTGTTTGTTTTTTTGTATTTTCAGTCTTTTATTGCTTTTGAAAGTTTGTCATAAACTAATGAGCTTAAGCCTAAACCAATGGATTTAGTAAACTCATCACATCTTCCCTCTGATTAGGGGTAATGAGAATACCTTAAGTGTGAAGTCAGCTTCTCACACTTAATTACCATGGTGTAGGATTAAGATCATTAACCTACTTGTGATTATTTAGATGTTTTTGGTGTTTTTGTTTAGTGTTAAGTAATGAGGTTAAGCAATAATCAAGGATTAAACAGACTCATTACACCATCCTAATAGAAGGATAATAGATGAGAATGTTTAAGCTGAGGAAGACTCCTCAACTTAATCCATGATTAGGGATTAAACTCATGACAAAACAAGCCTTTGATTAAGTGGATTTTACTTAATGATAAGATGAAGAAGTGAGGTTTTAGGGTTTGTAAGACAACTTGAGGGGGACTTGTCCATTAACACTAGGGTTAGTCCTTCTTAACCAATTAAGGAAGAATTAGAACCCTAATGCAAGGCCCAAGTTACAAGTGTAATGTCTTGATGATTATTAAGTGAATTGATTAAGAGAGTTAAACACATTAAGGGTTTAACACTTAGGATTAAAGTTATACACTCCATCCTAATAGAAGGATGCAGGCATAAGTGTAATCACAAAGCCTTAAAGCCTTTTAGGGTTTAGTCCCTGATTATGAGATGAGAAGAGAAGACTCAATGAGACACAAAGGTAAGACTAAATGGGGGACTAATCAAAACCCTAATCATTGTCATGCTTGGTTGTTCCTAAGGTTTGTGAGGTTTTCAAGAGCAATCTTCAATGGAACCACCAGGAAGTAGAGAAAAAGATCAGGAGAAGCAAAGTAACTTGCTTCATTCAAGAAGTCAAGTCACTTGAGGAAAGAAAGTAAGAAGAGGAAGAAAGAGCAAGCTCAATCTTAAACACATATCAAAATGCAGCATGGATGCATAAAAGAGATGAAGAGAAAGTTATGAGAGGTGAAGGCAAATTCACTTCTCAAATCCACTTACCACCTGAAAAGTTAGAAAAGAAATGCAATGCAATGCCAAATGGAATGAAATGGCAAGATGAGAAACAAAACCAGAAGCATATACATGATGTTAATGATTCTATGGGATGCTACAAACAATGATACAACACAATGGGGATGATCATACAAGCTTATGGATGCAAATGAAGCAAGTTAAGAATTATGAACATTCATGAAAAGTTATGAAATGCAAATGGCATACAACATGACAAATGCAAGATGCAATGATCAAACATACTTTCAATATGTCTTATGATGTTAAATGAATCAAATGGAGACATGGAATGTCATGGCAAGTCATACTATGCAAGAGAATGCAAGATGGATGCATATGGAAGCCCAAATTAGGGTTCATGATCAAGGCATCAAACATAAACCAAAATCAGAAGCAAACAACATTATAAAAAATTGAAAATGCACTCAAAAGACCCCTAATCCTATACTAACCCAATGTCCAAAGGAGAGGTTTCAACTCTTAACCAAATTCAAGTTATGATTTTCCTAAGTTTTCTAGGGTTTTAGGGTTCCTTAACAAGAAAATTATCAAACAAATGGAAAATGAAAGATCAAATCATGGCCATTTAATCTTACAAACTACATGCTAAACACAATGCAATGCAAAAAGGATCAAGGTCCAACTCTTCATGGATAGGCAGAAATGATTTTTTGGAAGTTTGGATCAAAATAATGCATAAAAATGATTTTAATTCAATGAAAAATTCTCAAAATGCATCAAGATCAAAATATAAATTTGGTTTGAAGGTTGGACAATGTTTCTAAATGTCTTAAAACAATTCATGAATTTTTTGGTGATTTTTAAATACTTAAAGGTATTTTTAATAAATTAATTTCCATTAATCAATTAAAAATAAACTTTTAAATATTTAAAAATACTTTTTTAATGCAAAAATTAAAAATAAAAATATTTTTGTGTTTTAAAAATTAATGAAACTCTTGACAAAAAGTTTCATAATTTTTAAAGCCTTTTTGCTATTTTTTATAAATTATGGAAAACAAATGAAATAATATGAATTTAAAATGAATTTTAAACTGAAATATAGAAAGTAATTAGATCCAACGCACGAGATTCAAACTGGCAAGGGCGGGAGTTGACTGCGCGCGGGTTTGGACGACTCACATTCAAACTGACTTAATTACACTTAGCCCTAATTAATCAAAACCCTAATGACTAACAGGCGACCGGAACACTGTTCCGGTCATCTTCTCCGGCTAGGTCATTTTCTAATCTCTCTCAATACGCCATGAAATCAAGCCAAACTCTCCAGAATCAAACCTTAGCTCATTCTAAACAAGATTCTATCAACGAAAATCATTTATTTCAACACACAAACAAGATTCGAATCAAACATTCAAAACTGCAAAAAATTTCAGAAACATCATATAGGCTCATTTCTCATTCTTTTTCAAAAGTAACAAGTTCAGCGTGATCAGTGAAGCATGCTTAATCAATTAGAAACAATAAATAGAGGTTCTGGAAAAATGGAATGCCATAGCTACCTGATTCGAAGCTTTCAAAATTGGAGCTTCTGGTCCAGTTTCTTGCTTCTAAACAACTCCAATGACCTCTCCAAAGTGTTTGCCAGGCTTGTATGAAGTTTATTTGGGCTGATTGAAGAGTTTGCTTGAGTTCTGTTCAAGGTCAGGTGAGGATCGTGTTTTTGATTCTTTGAGTTCTGGGTTGCTTTGAAGGGTGCTTTGTGATCAGGGTGATGTGTTGAGTTGATCTATGAAGTTTGTTCAAGTGTTTATGGCTTGTATTGAGAGATTCGAAAGTTTTTGCTCAAGGGAGTGAAAATGAGGATGCTGAGTTCTAGTGTGTCTCAAGCTTGTGTGTTTGTTGGTTTTGGCTCAATGAAGCATGGTGAGATGATTGGTGAAGCTTGCTTGAATGTTTGTGGCTTGTGGAATCAGATTCGAAAAAAAATGCAAGTTGGAGTGAGTTAGTGAATGTGTGTTGTCTTGTGTATTCAGGTTTTTCTTATTGTATGAAATGGCTAGCATTTGATCCACATAAACAACTCCCATTGGTCAGATGATGTGACCTGCCCTTTATTGATTGGTATGGCTACTTTTGCAAAATGTCCACTCTTGTGTAAGAGAAAGCATGGGCAAGTTCTAGGCAAGTACATGGGCTGGGGGCTGCGCAGCAAGGTGAGGGGAGAGAGCTAGAGTGGTTCAGCATTCAAGGCAACAAGTGGATGGAAGTGTGATGATGGTTTTGCAACTTGGTTCCCTTTTGGTTCATATGGAAAGATCTTGTTATACAAACCATGAAACATGTGATCTTTTGGTTCAAATATGATTTTTAGGACTTGTATGATGCTTGCATATTGGTTTGACATGAACTAGAAGTCACAAATGCCTTGGTACAAAGTTTTTGCAAGTTTCTCATTTGGTGCATATTTGGAAAATTAGTGATTTTTGCCAACTTTGACACACCATAACTTTTGATCCAAAATGAATTAGGTCATGTTCTTGTACTTTTTGAAAAGGGAAAGATCTAATCTACAACTTTCATGACCAAAGGTTTTCCATTTGAAGCATTTTTGGATCAAAAAGTAAGGTTTGAAAAATGGCATAAAATGACATATTCCTTAAAAAGTCAACTATGCCCAAAAAGTCAACTTTGCAAAAACTTGTAATTCTTGAATTTTGTGAACTCCAACCTTCTTCCATGATCAAATAAAGATCAATTACACTCAAAATGATGGAGATCACCCCTTGGTTGGGTCATTGGGGGCCTCAGATGTCCTGATTTTGCACTGACTTGTCCAGAAAGTCAACTCTTGATCAGATGACTTCCCCATGGAATTTCTTTATAAAAATTGATATGCATACTCCCTATACTATATAGAGAATAATAGAAACAAGAAGGACCAAAAAATTTGGAGTTATGGCCTCTGAAACCAAAACCCTAATTTTAGGTCAACTGTGCAGTCAAACTTGGCTCTGCTTCCACACCATTTCCAATTCTTGTGATTCTTTGGCATTCTTGACTTTGAGAGGATATAATATGATATAGGAACACACATGGACCCATTTGAAGTGATTGTTGACCTTTGGAGTGACTCAAATGGCTCTTGGATTGCTCAGATCACAAACCCTAGATGCAGATGACTTAGAATCTATGCAGTGGATCAAAAATGGGATATGAGATGGTATGATTGTGTTTATGCATATGAGATGATCACAAGCCTTGGTGTGAATGGGTGAGGGCAAATTTGGGGTGTTTACAGCTGCCCCTATTCAAACATGAGTTAGCTGTGCAGGATGTAAGCGACGGTTTAACAGGCAAACAAGATAACTTGTGGTTGAATATCAAAGACAGTCCGAAATTTGCACTCACAGAAAGAAGAAGAAAAGGGATACAGATTGTAAAAGAAAATAAAGTATATCGTAAAGTATGGGCAACGGAGGACGACCGTCGAGCAGAGGACGACTGCTGGGTAAAGAGCAATGGCGGGGACGACCGACATGCTGGGGAAAGTGTAGAATAAAGCGAAGACGGGGACGACCGACATGCTGGGGATAAAAGTATTATGATAGGGACGGCCATCAAGTAAAGCTGTAAGATTCTTTGGGGATTGATGAAACATGACGGGGACGGCCATCAAGTTCAAAAAGTAAAGTAACCAACGATGGGGACGGCCATCGGGCTAAAAAAGAAAAGGGACCACGACGGGGACGGCCATCGGGTTAAAGAATAAATGAAAATAAACAGATGATGAGGTACGGTCATCAAAGGTGAAGGACGATCACCTAGCAGGGGACGGCTGCTCTGTTGGGGGTAAGATGAGGGACGGTCATCTAAGGTGGAGGACGACCACCTGGCAGGGTACGGCTGCCGAAAATATCGCGACATAGGACGAATGCCGGATAAAAGGTCAACGATGGGGACGGCCATCGGACGAGCATGATGGAGGACGACCATCAAGAGGTGGAGGACGACCACCTAGCAGGGGACGGCTGCTCTCAAGGGTATGTCATGACATAGGACGAATGTCGGATAACCAAAATCAACAATGGGGACGGCCATTGGATAAAATGATGAAGGACGATCATCAAGAGGTGGAGGACGACCACCTAGCAGGGGACGGCTGCTAAATATCAACGATGGGGACGGCCATCGGATGAGCATGATGGAGGACGACCATCAAGAGGTGGAGGACGACCACCTAGCAGGGTACAGCTGCTCTCAAGGTTTATCATGACACAAGACGAGTGTCAGATAAAAGGAAAAATTGCTTTGTAGGTGATCTACTGGGGGATAGTAAACACAGACGAGTGTTTACATCCAAGAAATAAAGGGTAGAAGTGTCTGGTATTGTGTATAGACTAAAGATGCGGACGAGCATCCTTAAGACTGTGATACGGACGAGTATCAGGTAGAAACAAATACTGACACATGTTTTGAGATAATGATACGGACGAGTATCAACTGGTTAACAAAGAACAAGGACGAGTGTTGAATCTGTAGGGATTCAAGTTGTATACACAAGATACGGACGAGTATCTGTATAAGAGTAACATGAGTAGTGAGTATGAGTGATGTATAGATGAGCATTTAACTGCCGGGGAGAGTGACACGGACGAGTGTCGAAAAGAGAAAAGTATAATGTAAACGAGTATCTGGTACACAAAGTGTAGGAGACTGCGCTGGGGAGAGTTGACATATAAATATACAAGTATATGTGAGTGCAAAGAGGGCTTCTTTGGCTTTCTGCTGGGGATATGACACGGACGGGTGTCAAAGGGAGTATATACTGGTGTATGTGAATATGAGGCATTGCTTTTGCTGGGGAATCTGGGGGGAAAGTTTTCTGTATACTGATGGATTTTGATCACAAGTGTTTGATTCGAAACGCGGCTTATGATTATGCAATATGTTTGATTTTTGCCGCAATGCTCCGTATTAGACGGAATGCTACGCTTCGTGGGTGAATATGATGCGAATGCTATGATCATGCAAAGATACCGATCCGGGATTCGGATCCCGTTGCTACGAAGATCTCTGACTGATCTGTTTAAAATGGACATCCCAGCTGGGGATGAGATCATTGATAGATCTGATGAGATGATTCTGCTTGGGGATATATGTCAATGGTAGACATATCCGTGCAAATGAGGGACCCAGCTGGGGTTTGTAGAAGCTCTCCACACTCTGTTGTGACTTCTTCGCGCGTTGCTCTTCTGAATAGAGGCTGAAGCTCTGTGGGGGAGATGGTTCCCTGACTTTTGTATTTGGCAAATGGCAACTCGGCTGGGGAGAGTTATCGGTGGCAACTAAGCTGGGGAGGAAGCACCTCTGGTGTTAAGAACGAGTGTTGATTTGCCAGCTTACTGCAATCCTGCAAAGATAGAAACGCACAAGTAATCCCGAGGTATCCTTTACTGGATTCCGTCATAGGAAATTAGACATTGCTGAGAGCAAACATATTTCCTGCAAGCATGTGTTTTTATTATTGAAGATAAGCATCTGTACTTATACAATCAGTTTTTTTTAGAGACATCAGACATCTTTGCAAATAAAGGTAAACTGTATGAGACATGACTGAAAATCTGATCTTATTAACTCAAATGCCCTGAATTGGCAAGATACAGTCAAAGAAACATATCTCCTAAAATGAGGAAATTGTTACAAATTGAGAAACAAAATGCTGGCAATGTTGATGACGCTTTAAGGAGCTTCCTCTTTTGCTATGACTCGTATGACAATGACGTTCTTCTCATCTTGCTTTCTGAAGAAGGTTGATTCTGACTGAAGCTCGATCCTTTCGAAGCTTACCAAGCTGTGGGCGATATAGACGAATTCAGCATGCAGTTGTTCGCTTATTCCCTTATTTTGCATGGACCGCCCTTTCGGGTTTTCAATCCATCGGGATACCCATTTTTGCCTGAGCTGTCCAAGGTGGCTTTTCAACTCAGCGGGTGTACACATTTTTTTGTTTATTTCCCTTATTTTTGCCCGAGTCTTTCATTCTGTTTTTGACTCGCCGGGATGCCCTATTTTTGCCTGGACTTACATTCTGTTTTTATGTCCAGCGGGTCATTTTTTACGCGAAGTATTTTTTAACTGCATCTGAATTCACAGGGGACGGGAAATCTTCACCATCCATGGTGCTGAGCATCAGTGCTCCACCAGAGAAAACTTTCTTTACCACGAATGGTCCTTCATAGTTCGGAGTCCATTTGCCCCTGTGGTCCGTATGAGGAGGGAGGATTCTCTTCAGCACAAGGTCTCCTACTTGGTATTCTCGGTGCCTGACTTTCTGATCGAAGGCTTTCTTCATTCTTTTCTGATATAGCTGCCCATGAAAGATTGCAGCCAATCTTTTCTCTTCAATCAGACTCAACTGTTCATATCGGGACCGGACCCATTCTGCTTCGTTCAGCTTAACATCCATTAGTACTCGTAGAGAGGGTAGTTCAACTTCAACAGGAAGGACTGCTTCCATACCATACACAAGCTGATACGGTGTTGCCCCAGTGGATGTTATGATTGACGTGCGGTATCCATGCAAGGCGAACGGTAACATTTCATGCCAGTCTTTGTATGTGACTACCATCTTCTGCACAATCTTCTTGATATTCTTATTTGCTGCCTCAACAGCGCCGTTCATCTTTGGCCTGTAAGGAGAAGAATTGTGGTGTTGGATCTTGAAGTCCCGACATAGTTCTGCCATCATTTTGTTGTTTAAGTTGGAACCATTATCAGTAATGATTCGCTCGGGAACTCCATACCGACAAATGATGTCTCTCTTCAGAAATCTGGCTACCACTTGCCTTGTGACATTTGCGTATGAGGCTGCTTCAACCCACTTGGTGAAATAGTCAATGGCCACCAGGATGAATCTGTGGCCATTTGAAGCAGTCGGTTCAATCTTGCCAATCATATCGATGCCCCACATAGCAAAGGGCCAGGGTGAAGACATCACATTCAAAGGATTGGGAGGCACATGCACCTTATCTGCATAAATATGGCATTTATGGCACTTTCTAGCATAGGCACAACAATCTGCATCCATTGTGATCCAGTAATACCCTGATCTTAACAGTTTCTTAGTCATGGCATGTCCTCCAGCATGGGTACCAAAGGATCCTTCATGCACTTCATGCATCAACAAATCTGCTTCCGTCTTGTCAACACATCTGAGGAGTACCATATCAAAGTTTCTCTTGTACAGGGAACCATCAGTGTTCAGAAAGAAACTACCAGCAAGCCTTCTCAAAGTCTTCTTATTATTGGAAGATGCCCCAGGTGGGTATGTTTGATCTTCCAAGAAGCACTTAATATCATGGAACCAAGGCTTATCATCTTTGACAATGTCTGCTGCAAATACATATGCTGGTCTGTCAAGTCTGGACACTGATATCTGTGGTACAAAGTTGGCAGCTTGAACTTTGATCATTGACGAAATGGTAGCCAGAGCATCTGCAAACTGATTTTCATCTCGAGGGATGTACTCAAGCTTGACTGTTGTAAAGAAAGTCAATAACCTCCTTGTATAATCCCTGTAAGGTATCAGATGATCTTGGTGTGTGTACCATTTGCCGTTGGTTTGATTAACTACCAGAGCCGAATCCCCGAATACAGTCAATGTCTTGATCCTGAGGTCAATGGCTTCCTCGAGACCCATAATGCAAGCTTCGTATTCAGCTTCGTTGTTAGTGCAGTTGAAGGTGAGTTTTGCCGAGAAAGGCAGGTGGACTCCCTTAGGTGTAATGAGTACTGTACCCACACCACGACCATTCATATTAACAGCCCCATCAAACATCATTGTCCATTCTTCTTCCGGGCCAGGCCCTTCAGTGTGAACAGGCTCTTCATGATCTTTTGCTTTAATGAACATGATGTCTTCATCAGGGAAGTCAAATCTCATAGGCTGGTAGTCATCAATAGGTTGCTCAGCAAGATATTCAGCCAATACACTGCCCTTGATGGCTTTCTGGGAGGTGTACTGGATGTCATATTCTGTAAGAATCATTTGCCATCTTGCAACCCGTCCGGTAAGAGATGGCTTCTCGAAAATGTACTTAACTGGGTCCATCTTTGAGATTAATAAGGTAGTGTGGGTCAACATATACTGTCTCAGTCGGCGAGCAGCCCACGCTAAAGCACATCAAGTTTTCTCGAGCAGTGAATAACGTTGTTCACAGTCGGTAAACTTTTTGCTTAGGTAGTATATTGCATACTCTTTTCGACCAGACTCGTCATGCTGGCCCAATACACACCCCATTGACTCTTCTAATACTGTCAAGTACATTATCAAAGGTCTTCCTTCAACTGGAGGCATAAGGATTGGAGGTTCTTGCAGGTATTCTTTGATCTTGTCAAAAGCCTTCTGGCAGTCTTCATTCCACCTGACTGTTTGTTCCTTCCTTAACAACTTGAACAAGGGTTCACAAGTTGCTGTGAGGTGAGATATGAACCGTGAAATGTAGTTCAATCTGCCTAAGAACCCTCGAACTTCTTTTTCAGACTTCGGTGCAGGCATTTCTTGGATGGCTTTGACTTTATCAGGGTCAACCTCAATTCCTTTCTCGTTCACAATAAAGCCCAGCAACTTACCGGATCGCACCCCGAATGTGCACTTGTTGGGGTTCAGCTTCAGTTGGTACTTCCTCAGACGCTTGAATAGCTTTAGCAGATTTACCAGATGGTCTTCCTCCGTAAGGGACTTGGCAATCATGTCATCCACATAACACTCGATTTCTTTATGGATCATATCGTGGAATAACGTTACCATAGCCCGTTGATATGTTGCACCAACATTCTTCAATCCGAATGGCATCACCTTATAATAGAACGTGCCCCAGGGCGTGATGAAGGTTGTCTTCTCCATGTCTTCAGGTGACATTTTAATCTGGTTGTATCCTGAAAATCCGTCCATGAAGGAGAATACCGAGAACTGAGCCGTATTGTCAACCAATACATCAATGTGAGGTAATGGGAAATCATCTTTTGGGCTAGCTCTATTCAGGTCCCGGTAGTCAACACACATCCTTACTTTACCGTCTTTCTTAGGCACAGGCACAATATTAGCAACCCACGGTGGATAGCTAGTCACAGCAAGGAACCCGGCGTCCCACTGCTTTTGTACCTCTTCTTTGATCTTCATTGCCATGTCTGGGCGAGTACGGCGCAATTTCTGTTTTACTGGTGGGCATTCTTCTCTTAGTGGCAGCTTGTGCATGACGATGTCGGTGTCCAACCCTGGCATGTCTTGATAAGACCAAGCAAACACGTCCACATACTCTTGAAGCAGGTCAATCAGCTGTTTCTTTACTGAATCTTGCAGGCGGGCCCCGATTTTAACTTCCTTCACCTCTTCACTTGTACCAAGATTAATCGTTTCCACCTCCTCCTGATGAGGAGTGATAACCTTCTCCTCTTGTCTCAACAATCTGGCTAGCTCTTCAGGAAGCTCGTAATCTTCTTCAACCCCTTCATCAGCTTGATTGATTGGATTGTCAAAGTCATACGAAGTCATAGCCGTGCTGTTGTCGGTGCGGTCTGGAAGGCACTCTCTGCAAGGGTTCAGTTTGTTCATTTTAGTGATTTGATTTTAAACTTGTTTAGAAAAGTGAAATAAGGTTG
Source organism: Lathyrus aphaca (assembly GCA_963966055.1). NCBI lineage: Eukaryota > Viridiplantae > Streptophyta > Magnoliopsida > Fabales > Fabaceae > Lathyrus > Lathyrus aphaca. Next base: position 529,653,132 of record OZ014522.1, on the reverse strand, counting down.
TCATTTTGAAAACATTGCCATTTATTTTTTGTACAAAAAGAAAAAATGGAAAAACAGTGAGCGGAAAAGAAAAAAGACTCATTTGCAAAAAAGATGTCTGATATTTCATTGATTAATCTTGTTGCACAAAAAGTACAGATGGCCCGATTACAAAATGAGTCTTGTCATCTTGGGCAAGATGCAAGACTTTAATGCATGCTATAGAAATACAGGAAATAATAATTACTCTGCATGAGTAACTCTTATAATTTCCTGGGAAGACCAGTTTGAGACACTGCTCCCTGGGATCTTTGGACGAATCCAACTTTCCAGGTTGCGTTCTTCTTCCAGCTCGTCTTCCAAGTTGTTGACAGCATCGGGGGTAAGCATCCCCCCACTAACAAAGTTGGGCCTCTTGGCAGCCTCTTTTTGATCTTCTTGAGTTGGTTTGTAACCCAACCCAAATCTATCCTCTTTCTTCTCTACCGGCAACAATTTGCCCCAGCCTTGAGCGTTTCCTTCTTCCACCACCTTCCGGGCCTGTTGGTAAGATGTCATAGAGGTCCCCAGTACAGCAGAGGTTTCATTAACATTCAGGGCCTCAAACCCTTGACTCATCGTTTCATGGATCTCCCCGTCCATCTCAATGTACTTATAAGTAGCCAGATGGCTAACAAATATATCCTCCTCCCCACAGATAGTAACGACTTGGCCTTCCCACTCAAATTTTAACTTCTGGTGAAGGGTAGACGTTACTGCGCCAGCGGCATGAATCCAAGGTCTACCCAACAAACAGCTGTAGGCAGGCTGAATGTCCATCACATAGAAGGTCGTTTGGAAAGTTTGTGGGCCAATCGTTACAGGCAACTCAATTTCCCCCAGAACTGATCTCTTAGAGCCATCAAAAGCTCTCACCACCAAATTACTGGGTCGTAATGCCAGTCCTTCATACTCCAGCTTCACAAGAGCCTTTTTGGGTAAGACATTGAGGGGGGGACCCTGTGTCTACCAGCACATGGGAAAGGACTGCACCTTTACATTCCATGGTAATGTGCAAGGCTTTGTTATGATTGCGGCCTTCCGTAGTCAAATCAGTGTTGGTGAACCCTAGTCCATTACTAGTGTTAACATTCCCAACTACAGCTTCCAAGTGATTGACCGTGATCTCTTCTGGCACGTAAGCTGCGTGCAAGACTTTGAGCAGTGCATTCCGATGGGCCTCGGAGCACATAAGCAATGATAGAATGGAGATTTTGGAAGGCGTCTGGTGAAGATGGTCCACTATTTTATAATCACTTCTCTTGATGATTTTCATGAACTCATCAACTTCTTGATCAAAAGGTGTTTTTAAAGCTTCTCTAACAACCTGCTTTTCTTGCACCAAGCTTTTCCCTTTTGCCTTGGCAGCGGCTTCTGCTTCGGCAGTGGGTCTTTGAACTGGTGGGGCAAAGAGACGTCCGCTTCGAGTGAAGCCTTCGCCTCCTCCCACATTGTCTATCTGTGGTGCAGAAGTTGATGATTCGAAAGTGATCTTTTGTCCCTCGCAGTAAAAATCAGAGCCGTAATGCCAAGGGATGGCATTACTGCTTTCATAAGGTACTGGTCCAGGCACTGTGACAGTGACTGGACTGATGGCAGCTGCGGAAGGAACTGTGATAGTTTGTGGATCATAAAATATCGTGACTGGTACTCGGGCAGGGGTGATACTTTGTGAGCTATAAGCAGAATTGTTTTCAGGATCATAATAAATCGTAACTGTTGATACATCTTCATGGTTTGTTGCTGTTGTTGTAGGAGACATGGTTGGAAGGATGGATGTTGTTGTTGTAGGAGACTCAAAATGGAGTGGTGCTGATGTTGTAGAAGGAAAGTTTGTTGATATCTGATCAGTTGAGATGACGGATGAAAAATTTGTTGATGAAGCCGAAGAATTGTCTGGAACAATGGTTGTTGCAGTTGTAGGAGGTTCTGAAGCTATTGTTGCAGAGATTGCTGGATGAGGAGGAACTGATGTTGTAATCTGAAGCAAGCCACTCTGGATGAGGCTATCTATGCCATTCCTCAAGTTATCACAACCATTTACCGAAATGTTGCAGTAAGCACACCCTAGCTCGCACCCTGGGAACATTTGACATTCCAAGAGCTGAGCTTTGATTTCTACCAACGGTGTCCGAATCTGGCCCACACCAGTTATTAAGTAAGACGACTTGTCTTCTTCAATAGCATTTATTCGGGGACCACCATGGTGTGGCATAGGGTTTTTGTTGACATTCGGTGGTGGTGCAAAATTTAAAGCCTTGGAATCCACTAGATCCTGCACTTTCATGTGCAAAGCTCTGCACTTCTCCGTACTATGACCAGGTGCATTCGAGTGAAAGGCACATCTGGCGCTGGCGTCGTAGTTTCTGGGCAGGCTGTTGGGATCCGGAGGTGCCAACGTCCTTAGCTCAACTAGGTTGAGTTTCAAGAGTTGTGGCAGCAAGGTGGCATAGGGCATAGGGATCGGATCGATTACCCTATTTGCCTGAGAGGGCCTCTGTTGGAATGGTCTCTGCTGATTACTGTTGTTGGTGTTGCTGTTGTTGTAATTTCTTGGAGGATATTGAGTTTGTTGTTGATACTGAGGTTGGTGCTGATAAGTTTGTTGCGGTGGTTGATAAGCTGGTTGTGGATGAGCTGGAGCGGGAATGGTGACTGCTGCCACAGATCTATGAACATATTGGGGCCTTCCCCTGTTGGTGTGGATAGCATTGGTTTCACCAGTTCTTCTCGGGCCTGTAAAAGGCTTTCTCGTATTACTGGATGAGCTTGCACCGTTGTCTGAGATCTTACCCATTTTCAATAGGCTTTCAATTCTCTCTCCGGCTATGACCACATCTGCGAAGCTGGTAGATGAGAAGGCAGTTAGCCTATCAATGTAAGTCCCCTGGAGGGTGTTCATGAACATATCAGCCATCTCCCTCTCTGACATAGGTGGCTGGACAGCAGCAGCAAGCTGTCTCCATCTTTGAGCGTACTCTCGGAAACTTTCTCTGGATGACTGTGACATACCCATCAGGAGGGTCCTGTTGGGAGCCATGTCCAGGTTGTATTGATACTGTCTGATAAAGGCCTCTGCCAGGTCCTTCCAGCATCTAATAGTCGCTCTTGTCAGGTGAGAGTACCACTCCCTCGATGCTCCAGTTAAGCTATCCTCGAAATAGAACATCCAAAGCTTTTCGTCCATAGTATAGGCTTTCAGCCTCCCCAGAAAAGATTGAAGATGGGTTCGGGGACAGGAAGTCCCGTTGTATCTTTCAAAACAAGGTGGCTTAAACTTATGGGGGATCCTGACCCCGTCTACCAAGCCCATATCCATAACATCAAAACCCAAAGAGTTTTGAGACTCCAAGGATCTTAACTTCTCAGCTATCTCATCCAGCCTTCTATCATAGGCTTCCTCCCCAGCTCCCATTACCGTGAACTGATCCTCTTGGGGGTCCTCTTGCAGCACCCTGCCTGCAGTGGCAGTCCCTTGTATATTAACAGGAATGTTAACCTCTGGGTGAAGGTGGGGTCCATGGACTGGAGGATTAACATGGGGTTGAACTCTTTCATTGTTGCTCGTCCCCGCAGTCCCTGGATGAGGGTCTTCCTGAGTTCTTCCTTCTACCAAAGCTCTCAACCTCTCCTGGCTCTGAGCCATATTGTTCATTACCTCCATAAACTGTGTCATTTGATTTCTCATTTCCAACCTTTCGTTGGCCATCTGGGTTCTGACCTCTGTAAGGTCTTGTTGCACTTGATCCATCTGTATGCCCGAAAGATTGTTGCGGGTGGGGTACCTGTGTGGACGGTTGAGTGGAAACCCTCGACGCCGAGCAATAATTCCTGATGCCACAACAAAGTTAGTAACAAAATAAATAAAACCCTACAAAACAGAATAAATGGTTAGTATGCAATGCAGTGTGTTTATTTGTTTCCAAGGTATCCGGCTTGGTACTTGGTTTCGACCTTTCCAGTCCCCTTGAAGAAGATGCTTGTGACGTTGCTTGAAGAAATCAGATGAAACAAACCAACACATATATCACAAAAAGGTAAATGATACACAGTTTGTTTCTCTTACAATATAAGCCCTCTGAGGGGTCAAAAATACAACATGAAAAAAAGTACATAAAATAAAAGCAACAACACACAAAAGGTCAAACACCAAGGCTAAATTCATCCTCTTGAACTTCCTTGAGCAATGCTTCAGTCACAGGATCAGCTGGGCGCTCTGTAAGATTTCTGATAAGGAGATTTCTTGTAGCAATGGCTGCAGTTAGCTTCTTGTGCTGACTCTGATCCTTTGATCTTTTCACTCCAGCTCTGATCTTCAACTCTGAGACCTCCCTCTGGGCTGCTGCCAGGGCTTCCTGTTGTTCTTTTGCACTAGCTTCCAGTTGCTCAATCTTATCCTGAGTCCTTTTGTCTTCTTGAGTACGGGCTTCGGTGATCCTGACCCACCTAGCCTGACTTTCCTTCAGATACAAATCAGTCCTGGCCCTCTGGAACTGAGCTTCCTTGCAGGCATTCTTCAAGATTTGTTCTCCAGCCCTAGACTTCTTGATGTAATCTTCAGATTTCTCAATTCTGGCCAAATGCTCCACTTTCAGCTTTTCCAACCTTTCAATATCCAACCTACCATCTCTCCTCTCCCAGAGGGTCTTCTGTAGAGCCTGAGTCAACTTCTCATTCCTCTCTTTCAATTTCTCAAACTCCTCTAAGCTGACAGTTGCTGGAGGTGGTACTGTGGAAGGTCCAGGCATATCTTCAATAGTGAATGGCATTCCAGATAGCTGAGCCCTGGCATGGGACCACTCATAATACTGGGCTGAGGCTATATTATTGCATTTCCCATGAATGGTTACCCCCTTAGTCTGCACATTGTCCCAGGCCCAGGCTGCCTGCCTGATAACAGCCAGATTAGGCTTGATTTCAACATAAAGGGTCTCAATTAAGTCTTGTGCTCTAGGAGGATGGACTAATGCATAGCCCAGTTGTCTTTTGAACAGCAGAGGGTTGTAGTTGATGCAACCCTTTACTCCAATCAGTGGCACATTGGGAAACTGCCCACAACTTGTAATGATGTCTCTTCCCTTAGTACTTTGAGTACACCATCTGATATCATCTGATGTTAGAGCAACAAGCCTCCTAGCCCAGTTCTTTTCTTGGTGAGGGTTCAAGAATGCATCAGTTTTTGGCAGATGCTTGAGTAGCCATGTATGGAACAAAGGAGCACAGCATCTCACTAATCTCCCCCTCTGCTTTTCATTCCTCTGATGAGCTGAATAGTAAAGATCTCCCAGTAAGGTGGGTACTGGGTTTCTCAGGATGAAAAGATGGACTGCATTCTTGCTAATGAATTTAGGCTCATCTGCAAAGAGTACAATTCCATATATGCTAAGGGCCAACAGAGCACAGACTGCTCTCCACTCCCCCAGGGAGGCCGTCAGACTAGCCTGAGAAGTTAAGAAGTCCAGATGGAAACCAGAGATCCCAGCTTTGGATGTCAGGTTCTGCCCAATCAGAACTAGTTCCAGATGTAATGCTTTGGCTATCTCCTCATTACTAGGAAACACCATCTCTGGGTTGAAGGGGATTCCACCCCTGATAGGTACACCAACCAAAGATGAATACTCCTCTAACAATGGCCCCAGCTGAAAATTCTGAAAGGTGAAGCACCTCAGAGGGGGATCATAGAACTGCAAGCAGGTGTGAATCAGGCTCCTCTGTGAAGGGTCCAAATCCAATACCACATCAAGGATTCCTCCATAATGCTCTCTAAAAAGTGGTATGTGACCTGGAGTAATCAGGGTCTGAATCCTCCTGATGCTAGCCAGCTCAGGCTCAAAGAAGTGATAAGAGATGTTACTCTTCTTAGGTGTCATAATAGGTGTTGATGATGATGACTGAGAATAACACTGAAGGTGGGCCACTGGTAGGCTGAGACTGAGGATGCAAGTGACTGGAACAAGTGGCTGATAGCTGAAGCAGGTGCTGATGAAGATAGGTCTATGCTGAAGAAGGGGTCGAAACCAAACCAAAATGTATGATGGATACCCTGAAAAACAAATAAATACATGTTAAAATGATGCAATGAGGATGTATGCAAATGATATGCAAGGGTTTGTGACTGAGCTGGATCTGATTAAGTGCTTTGATATGAGTCCATGTGTGTTCAAGAAGTCCAGATGGAGGTTCATAAGTCCAGTAACCAAGGTGGGGGACTCAAATAAAGAGTCACATGTCCAGGGTTAAGAATCACAAGAACTGTTCCAACATGGAGTACTCTTATCAAACAAAATGACAGGGTATTCTGAGGTCAAGTGTACCTGCAAACCTGTAAACAGCCCAACCCCCTCACAGGTGATGTTCTAAAACAAGGATCCTCAGACTTGGATCAGTTATGAGAAGTGTAAACACTTCCAACCCGGAGGTACAGTGTTTACAATAACCATAAAAGATCCTCCTCTAATTCACCTCAGTTTCTGAAGGTCAATACTAAAAGGTCATCCAGACTTAGCAGGCTTCCCAGATAGCCCTAGCATTGCAGGAAATCTGCAACACAGAGTTCTCAAGAAGAAACCCATATCTGAACTGTGTTTCATATTCCCGCACCAGACCGAGATGGAATGGGAAAGAATATGAACCACTCTAGCCTAGGTATCACTCAGGTCCCAGGTATAGGACCTTAACTCTCAAATGGAACACCCACCCACCAAAGCAAACAAACAGATCCAGCCAGACAGCATGACAGTATGATATATATGCACAAAGCTATAAAGAAAGCAATAAACAAAAACTGTACATAAAGCAGTAAATAAAACAAATATACAAACAAAAACAGCACATAACACCCCAGTAAACACAAATCAAACAAGCGCTAGGAAGAACCCACAAAAAGAACCAGAAGCCCTGGTTACAGTATAAAGGCTCCCCAGCAGAGTCGCCAAGCTGTCGCTCCCACCAAGTGACACCGGGTCAAATAGGGTACAGACGCGAACGGTCGGCGAAAAGAGATGCGAGGACACACAGGAGTGAACTCACAGGGAATGAATAGAGTCGCCAGCTAGGCATTTTTATCCCGGAGGAAAGGTAATGCTGCATAGACCTAGAAAGATATGGACAAGACGGTTGCGAACCAGAGAGACTGAGAAAGGAGGTTGGTTACAACCTGGGAAGGTATTAGCACCCAGATTGTCCGTCGTACTCGACGGGATCCACGCTTAAAAGATTTGTGTTTTAAAGGGGTAGTGTCAGTGCAATTTGTGCATAGAAGAGCTGGAAAAGGATGTACAGGTGTCTGTGTAAAAGAAGTGTGAAGTGTATAAATGTACAGTGTCAGTGTAAGAAAAGGAATAAGATGCTCAAGAGTATGAGGCTAAAGAATGATACTGGAAGAGGGGGAATATACAGAGACTTTTGTTCGATAACCGTTAAGTTATGCCTACGTATCCTCTCGTGCAATGAGGAAGTCAGAACACCGTAGTTCGACCCAAAGAGACTGAAAGGTGAATTGACTTGTGAACTGCTTACTTGCCTATGCTCAAGTGTATGATCTGTCTGGCACAGATGCAAACTGTCTTGCATTAGACGGAGGAAGCAAGTTCTTGTTTGTGAGCGAATGAGATGAGAAAAGAATCCCGGAGGAGACGTTTATTGTTTGTTTTTTTGTATTTTCAGTCTTTTATTGCTTTTGAAAGTTTGTCATAAACTAATGAGCTTAAGCCTAAACCAATGGATTTAGTAAACTCATCACATCTTCCCTCTGATTAGGGGTAATGAGAATACCTTAAGTGTGAAGTCAGCTTCTCACACTTAATTACCATGGTGTAGGATTAAGATCATTAACCTACTTGTGATTATTTAGATGTTTTTGGTGTTTTTGTTTAGTGTTAAGTAATGAGGTTAAGCAATAATCAAGGATTAAACAGACTCATTACACCATCCTAATAGAAGGATAATAGATGAGAATGTTTAAGCTGAGGAAGACTCCTCAACTTAATCCATGATTAGGGATTAAACTCATGACAAAACAAGCCTTTGATTAAGTGGATTTTACTTAATGATAAGATGAAGAAGTGAGGTTTTAGGGTTTGTAAGACAACTTGAGGGGGACTTGTCCATTAACACCAGGGTTAGTCCTTCTTAACCAATTAAGGAAGAATTAGAACCCTAATGCAAGGCCCAAGTTACAAGTGTAATGTCTTGATGATTATTAAGTGAATTGATTAAGAGAGTTAAACACATTAAGGGTTTAACACTTAGGATTAAAGTTATACACTCCATCCTAATAGAAGGATGCAGGCATAAGTGTAATCACAAAGCCTTAAAGCCTTTTAGGGTTTAGTCCCTGATTATGAGATGAGAAGAGAAGACTCAATGAGACACAAAGGTAAGACTAAATGGGGGACTAATCAAAACCCTAATCATTGTCATGCTTGGTTGTTCCTAAGGTTTGTGAGGTTTTCAAGAGCAATCTTCAATGGAACCACCAGGAAGTAGAGAAAAAGATCAGGAGAAGCAAAGTAACTTGCTTCATTCAAGAAGTCAAGTCACTTGAGGAAAGAAAGTAAGAAGAGGAAGAAAGAGCAAGCTCAATCTCAAACACATATCAAAATGCAGCATGGATGCATAAAAGAGATGAAGAGAAAGTTATGAGAGGTGAAGGCAAATTCACTTCTCAAATCCACTTACCACCTGAAAAGTTAGAAAAGAAATGCAATGCAATGCCAAATGGAATGAAATGGCAAGATGAGAAACAAAACCAGAAGCATATACATGATGTTAATGATTCTATGGGATGCTACAAACAATGATACAACACAATGGGGATGATCATACAAGCTTATGGATGCAAATGAAGCAAGTTAAGAATTATGAACATTCATGAAAAGTTATGAAATGCAAATGGCATACAACATGACAAATGCAAGATGCAATGATCAAACATACTTTCAATATGTCTTATGATGTTAAATGAATCAAATGGAGACATGGAATGTCATGGCAAGTCATACTATGCAAGAGAATGCAAGATGGATGCATATGGAAGCCCAAATTAGGGTTCATGATCAAGGCATCAAACATAAACCAAAATCAGAAGCAAACAACATTATAAAAAATTGAAAATGCACTCAAAAGACCCCTAATCCTATACTAACCCAATGTCCAAAGGAGAGGTTTCAACTCTTAACCAAATTCAAGTTATGATTTTCCTAAGTTTTCTAGGGTTTTAGGGTTCCTTAACAAGAAAATTATCAAACAAATGGAAAATGAAAGATCAAATCATGGCCATTTAATCTTACAAACTACATGCTAAACACAATGCAATGCAAAAAGGATCAAGGTCCAACTCTTCATGGATAGGCAGAAATGATTTTTTGGAAGTTTGGATCAAAATAATGCATAAAAATGATTTTAATTCAATGAAAAATTCTCAAAATGCATCAAGATCAAAATATAAATTTGGTTTGAAGGTTGGACAATGTTTCTAAATGTCTTAAAACAATTCATGAATTTTTTGGTGATTTTTAAATACTTAAAGGTATTTTTAATAAATTAATTTCCATTAATCAATTAAAAATAAACTTTTAAATATTTAAAAATACTTTTTTAATGCAAAAATTAAAAATAAAAATATTTTTGTGTTTTAAAAATTAATGAAACTCTTGAAAAAAAGTTTCATAATTTTTAAAGCCTTTTTGCTATTTTTTATAAATTATGGAAAACAAATGAAATAATATGAATTTAAAATGAATTTTAAACTGAAATATAGAAAGTAATTAGATCCAACGCATGAGATTCAAACTGGCAAGGGCGGGAGTTGACTGCGCGCGGGTTTGGACGGCTCACATTCAAACTGACTTAATTACACTTAGCCCTAATTAATCAAAACCCTAATGACTAACAGGCGACCGGAACACTGTTCCGGTCGTCTTCTCCGGCTAGGTCATTTTCTAATCTCTCTCAATACGCCATGAAATCAAGCCAAACTCTCCAGAATCAAACCTTAGCTCATTCTAAACAAGATTCCATCAACGAAAATCATTTATTTCAACACACAAACAAGATTCGAATCAAACATTCAAAACTGCAAAAAATTTCAGAAACATCATACAGGCTCATTTCTCATTCTTTTTCAAAAGTAACAAGTTCAGCGTGATCAGTGAAGCATGCTTAATCAATTAGAAACAATAAATAGAGGTTCTGGAAAAATGGAATGCCATAGCTACCTGATTCGAAGCTTTCAAAATAGGAGCTTCTGGGCCAGTTTCTTGCTTCTAAACAACTCCAATGACCTCTCCAAAGTGTTTGCCAGGCTTGTATGAAGTTTATTTGGGCTGATTGAAGAGTTTGCTTGAGTTCTGTTCAAGGTCAGGTGAGGATCGTGTTTTTGATTCTTTGAGTTCTGGGTTGCTTTGAAGGGTGCTTTGTGATCAGGGTGATGTGTTGAGTTGATCTATGAAGTTTGTTCAAGTGTTTATGGCTTGTATTGAGAGATTCGAAAGTTTTTGCTCAAGGGAGTGAAAATGAGGATGCTGAGAGATTCGAAAGTTTTTGCAAAATGTCCACTCTTGTGTAAGAGAAAGCATGGGCAAGTTCTAGGCAAGTACATGGGCTGGGGGCTGTGCAGCAAGGTGAGGGGAGAGAGCTAGAGTGGTTAAGCATTCAAGGCAACAAGTGGATGGAAGTGTGGTGATGGTTTTGCAACTTGGTTCCCTTTTGGTTCATATGGAAAGATCTTGTTATACAAACCATGAAACATGTGATCTTTTGGTTCAAATCTGATTTTTAAGACTTGTATGATGCTTGCATATTGGTTTGACATGAACTAGAAGTCACAAATGCCTTGGTACAAAGTTTTTGCAAGTTTCTCATTTGGTGCATATTTGGAAAATTAGTGATTTTTGCCAACTTTGACACACCATAACTTTTGATCCAAAATGAATTAGGTCATGTTCTTGTACTTTTTGAAAAGGGAAAGATCTAATATACAACTTTCATGACCAAAGTTTTTCCATTTGAAGCATTTTTGGATCAAAAAGTAAGGTTTGAAAAATGGCATAAAATGACATATTCCTTAAAAAGTCAACTATGCCCAAAAAGTCAACTTTGCAAAAACTTGTAATTCTTGAATTTTGTGAACTCCAACCTTCTTCCATGATCAAATAAAGATCAATTACACTCAAAATGATGGAGATCACCCCTTGGTTGGGTCATTGGGGGCCTCAGATGTCCTGATTTTGCACTGACTTGTCCAGAAAGTCAACTCTTGATCAGATGACTTCCCCATGGAATTTATTTATGAAAATTGATATGCATACTCCCTATACCATATAGAGAATAATAGAAACAAGAAGGACCAAAAAATTTGGAGTTATGGCCTCTGAAACCAAAACCCTAATTTTAGGTCAACTGTGTAGTCAAACTTGGCTCTGCTTCCACACCATTTCCAATTCTTGTGATTCTTTGGCATTCTTGACTTTGAGAGGATATAATATGATATAGGAACACACATGGACCCCTTTGAAGTGATTGTTGACCTTTGGAGTGACTCAAATGGCTCTTGGATTGCTCAGATCACAAACCCTAGATGCAGATGACTTAGAATCTATGCAGTCGATCAAAAATGGGATATGAGATGGTATGATTGTGTTTATGCATATGAGATGATCACAAGCCTTGGTGTGAATGGGTGAGGGCAAATTTGGGGTGTTTACAGCCCGCCACAAGGCCATGACACCCGCCATGAGACTAATGTGGGATGAAAGAGTGGGGATCGTGGGTCTTGGCAGTTGTGGAGTGGTCTTGAGACGTGGCCACGTCATGGCAGACCCCATGGCACCCGCCACGGTGGATGCCGTAAGTGTAAAACACTGAATTTCTTGGTTTTCGTCCTTTTCCACTCCTTTTTCGCTCCTTTTCTCGATTTAGGCCCCGATTACAAAGAAAACCTGAAAACAAAGAAAAACAAAGTAATAACATAACAAAATAACAATAAAAGCTAAGAATGCATGCGAAATCGGAGTCAGAAATACGGTAAATTTTAGTGTGATCAATAGTTTTAGCAAATTCTTTGCCCAGAGAGCTTTAAGTAGATACAAAAATTATATCATTTACATATATTTGACAAATCAGAATATTGTTTTTAAATATTTTATAGAATAGAGTTGTGTCCACTTTCCCTCTGGTAAAATCATTATCTAAGAGAAAGTTACTTAGTCTTTCATACCAACCTCTTGGAGCTTGTTTCAGACCATATAACGATTTCTTAAGTTTATAAACATATTCTGGATGTTTTGTGTTTTCAAAGCCAGGGGGTGTATATAAACTTCTTCATCAATATAACCATTTAAAAAAGAACTTTTGACACCCATATGATAAAGAGTGATGCCATTATTTACAGCAAATTAAATTAAAAGTTTGATAGATTTTAACCTTGCGACTGGAGCAAAGATTTATGTATAGTCTATCCCTTCTTGCTGGAGATAACCTTGTGTAACCAGTAGTGCTTTGTTTTTGACAACTTCTCCTTGTTCATTCAGCTTGTTTCTGAAGACCCATTTGGCTCTAATGATGTTGAAACCTTTGGGTTTAGAGACTAGATCACATACGTCGTATCTAGTGAACTGGTTTAATTCTTCTTACATTCCAAGTATACAATCATTGTTTGAGAGTGCTTTATCAATGGAAGTGGGTTCAATCAGAGATACTAATCCCAAGAGAGATTCTTCAGAGTTTTTCAATGAAGATCTTGTTCTAATTAGATCATCTTTCTTTCCCAGAATTTTATCTTCAGGATGTGCTAGTATACTTCTGGATTCCGTTGGATACACAATATGTTATTTTTCCTAGATTCCCAGGATGTATGAGTGTGTGTGTGTGTGTGTGTTTTCATGCTTTCCTGGAATCCTTTATATAGGTTAAGAGATTTTGGATCCGTTGGAGACACAATATGTTATTTTTGGAGGTTGATAAAAGTTGTTAATGCACTTTTCAAAAATATAGATCTTGTTTGGTACTCTCTGTTACTTCTTGATTCTTATTAAATTAATTGTAATGTATCAACACATGCTTTGAAGTTCTGGATCAGAGTTTCCTAATCTTGCAGCTTTGGTGCATAGAGCATGATATTTGTTTAGATCTTCTATATCAGAACTTCGCTGTCTTGCAATTGTTTAGATTCTTCTATGCCCAGATATTATCCACTATCAGAACTTCTTGCTTTTGTATTAGAACTCTCTATACATCAAAATAAATAATTATGGAGCATATTTGTTCCTTATAATAATATAGTATTTGTTATTATCAAAACTATTAATGAATGTAGAATCAAATCTTATTCTAACAATTGATTAACTTAACTTAAGGTAAACAGAGTCTCCACCATGCTTTTATTTTATTCCAAAAGGAAAAGGAAAAAAGAGAGAATAAATCCTAATGAATCTAAAAGTAAAAAGCTAAAGAAACAAGCAGAGAAAGGTGTAAACACCCCAAATTTTCCCTCACTCATATTCACACCATGGCTTGTGATCTTTCATTTGTTGCATAAACATAAGCATACCATCTCATATTGCATTTTTGATTCACTGCATAGTTCAAGTTCATCTGCATCTAGGGTTTGTGATCTGAGTAATCCCATGATCCATCTGAGCCACCCCAAGGGCCTCAAAGCATTCCAAGAGGGTCCATGTGTGTTCCATAATCATATTATATCCCTAAAATTCAGAGAAGTCAAGAAATCACAAGAACTGGCAAGGCATGGAAGCAGAGCTAGGGTTTTCACTACACAGATGACCAAAATTAGGGTTTAGATTTCAGAGGCCTTAACTCCAAATTTTTTGGTCATTATTGTTTCTAATGTTCTTAAGATGTTATAAGGATCATGTGTACCAAGTTTGATGAAGAAATTCATTGTGGAAGTCATCTGTTCATTAGGTAACTTCTTGAGCAAGTCAGAGCAAAATCAGGGCATCTGAGGCCCCCAACAATGGAACCAAAGGGGTATTTTCACCAAATTGAAGTTATATGATCTTTATTTGATCATTGAAGTGCTTGGAAGTTCACAAAATTGAATAAATTTGATCTAAACCAAAAGTTGCCAAAAATGGAAATGACTTGTAATGGAAACTTTCCATTTTGGGAAAGTTCTTCAACTTCCTCTTTCTCAACCAAAAATGCTTCAAATGAAAAATTCTTGGTCATGAAAGTTGTAGATTAGGTATTTCCCTTTTTAAAAAGTACAAGAACATGTTCTAATTCATTATGGAACTCAAGTTATGATCCTTCAAAGTTGGCAAAAATCCTATAATTTTCAAGAATACACCAAAGAGAATTTTTTGCAAAACCACTTACCAAGCCATTTCATGACCTCTAATGCATCTCTAAACATCATAACATCATAGTACAACTCATTTTGATCAGAATTGGCCCAAGAATCATACACTTTCATGCCTTGAACTTCAAGAAATCGTAAAAGGGCCAAATTTTCTCAAATTTGCAAAATGGTACAAATCTTTCCATACACTTGTATCAGCATACCAAATCTAATCCACAAGCTTCCCTTGATCTCTGCTGAGCCAAGCCATGCCCAAATCCAGGCCTTCCATGTGCCCATACCTCAAGTACAACCAACCTTGACTTTTTTGCAAAATCACCCATATCAATCAGCATAGCCCACACCAACTATTCTGACCTATCACAGCTTCACATACATGCCTCAAGGGACTCATTTTCATACACACACAAGCCTGTAAGCTCTCACACTTTCAGATTGCCAAAAATCCTCTCAAACTTCATCTCTTCGAAATTCATAAACCAGCCATCAAAACATCAAACAAACTTCACCATTCAACTCAGCATCACTCATAGAACAAAACCCAACCATTAAAAATGGCCTGAAATACACCATACACCAAATACGATTTTCCATCCTCCTAAACTGAACTTCAAAAAGAGGCCACATACACTCTAGCAAAGCATCAAAGAAGCTCAAGGGTGATTAGAGGAGAGTGTTTGCATCAAGAAGAAGGCCCAAGCAGCTCCATTGGCAAAGCTTCATCTCAGGTACCTTCTTCAAACATTTTTCCAGAAATCATTTCTTTAGTTACAAGATGATAGAGTTTGCTCTCCTGATCACAATGAACATTTATTTTTGAAGAATGGTTGAGAATTGACTGTGTATGCGTGTTCTGAAATTTTGTCCATTTTTATGTTTTTGTTCGAATCTTGATCATGATGCAAAACAAATAAAATTTGTTGCTGGATTCTTGTTTGTTGTTGTCCATTGATCATTTCTGGAGAGTTTGACGCGTTTTAGTGGCGTTTTGAAAGAGATGGCATGAGAGGTTGGCTGGAGAAGACGACCGAAACACTGT
The DNA here is from genome assembly GCA_963966055.1 of Lathyrus aphaca. Lineage (NCBI taxonomy): Eukaryota > Viridiplantae > Streptophyta > Magnoliopsida > Fabales > Fabaceae > Lathyrus > Lathyrus aphaca. Next base: position 529,637,752 of record OZ014522.1, on the reverse strand, counting down.
TCCGGCCGTCTGAAGTTAATTAGGGCTAATCTCAGGTGATTACGCAAATTTGAATTATGGACCTTAGATTGTGTTTCCCGTGCGTGTTTGGAAGGCTTAGATCAGTCATTAAACCCTAATCCTTAATTTAATTTAATTTAATTTAATTTAATTAGGTCAGAATCAATCCCAACCCTTGGTTTGCGCGCTGGTCAATGTCCCTTTCCCCAGTTTAAATCTCAGCCTTTGGATTGTCATACTTTTCATTTTATTTTATTTTCTTTCTATTTCTTTTCATATAATTATTTAAAATAGTAAAAATGATCAAAAAAATCTGAAATTTTTTATCAAGTCTTTTATTAATTTTCAGAAACCAAAAATATTTTTATTTTTATTTTTTGCATTAAAAAAATATTTTTAAATCATTACACGACCTCGATAGTTATGTGCATCTGGGGACTGATCATTGAGGACCTTTGTGGAAACATCCCTCTCTAGTGGTGACAATGGCAGACCACATTATGTGGCAAACCCATTCGCACCTGAGGGCCCACTGGGAACTCGCATAAGATGGTCTGGTTCTTTTATAGGAACTCAGTCAAAGCATCTGGTCATATGACGGTAGTACTGTATCCTACGGGCTGAATGTACTATTGTTTCTCGATTTTAGTGCTCGAAGCTGGGGACTTATAAGGGATGCTTGTTTTTCTCGGACTAACGTTGAGACCTCCCTGAGTAGTACATAATGCTAAACCGATTCCCTGATTTGATCACAAGCCATTTCTCGGAAATGGTGAATGTATTATTGCTGCTCGGCTTTGAGAGTCCGTGATGTTTGACCCGGAGCACACCCGTGAGATTGGGAGGGGTTTATAGGTTTGCAGGAAACCATAAACTCAACATACCCTTTGTTATCAATGTGTTCTATGTTCTGATCCGGTTATCATGGTTCTGGAGTTCTCGATCTTTGATTCTGAGTTACTATCCGGGGTTATTATTCAGAGATCCTATAGTTTTAGACAAATTCCAGACAATTTCCAGACTGTGATCCCATGTCTTTGTATTTTTAGCATCATCATATTGCATCTGCATTCATCAACATTGCATATCCTTTTTCCAGAAATCTCATCATTCCTCCTTTTGTCCATGACCAACCAACTGATTTCCCGGTACTCAGTTTGAACAAGTGGTAATTGTTAGAAGACGATAGAGTGTGTGAAGCAAGACTGAGCAGTGTCAAGAGATAAAAGGTCAGACTGGAAGTCGTTAGAAGCTATGTCAAGGAACAATCTTTAGAATTTTGATTTTCCACCTGGTTTCACTTTAATGACCAATCCTTGTATGGTCTTTCTCCTTATGAGGATCTTCTGCAAGTGAACAATCTTACTCGAGCTCATCTTACGCAGAGCCCGGTCGTGAATCAGTGTGTACTTGAACCACCCGTTGTCTGAGGTGGACCTTCATCTTCTTCTGATGCTACAGATTATCAGAGTTTTGCTTTCCCTATGTCGAACTTCCAAGGGGCAACCCCTGTGGTGAAAACCAAGGATCCAAAATTTTTTGAGTTTGTTGAAAGGCTTCATGTGTTGGATGAGTAACTCAAAGCCTTAGCGGATCCTGATGCCTTTGGTTTTGATGCTCTAAACCTATGTTTGGTGCCTGGTGTAACACCCCCTTTCTATACCCCTAAATAATTAATTAAATCATTTAGGCACATATTAAAAATTTCATCAGAGTATATTTGAAACATGGTATAAAAAGAGCATATGCCACATTATACTTGAAATTAAAACATACAACACCTGCTCAATAAAGATATGCAACAAAACGGGGTAACTTGCAACAGAAGGATTTCATCCTTACACCCGTATTCGTTTGATTCAATAAACAGCGGAAACTAACATAACAACTTCAAACTTATATATTTATCATAAATATATCAACAAGTTTGATTCACCAAATATTTCATGTTTACATAAAACATTCATCACCAAAATACATATACAAAATGTATCACAAAAGGCATCAAGCCCGCCCTAGCTACCCGGTGCTACATATCAGAGCCGACCGACCAAAAGAATGAAGGCAAGATTCACAAAAATACCTCCAGCAACCTACTCTGTAATGCCTCATAGAGCATCATAAAACAACAGAAGGGTGAGAAACATTATCATAATAACATTGCATATAATTATATATCTCAACATATAAAATACATATAAAACATGTTCTCGCCACAATCACTTCTCATCACCTATATACATCACAATGTATATATATATATATATATATATATATATATATATATATATATTCACACTAGCATATTCATTATGTACAATTCACACATATACACCACAATGTACACACACACACACACACACACACACACACACACATATATATATATATATATATATATATATATATACATATATATATATATATATATATATATATATATATATATATATATATATATATATATATATATATCCACACATCCATATATATATAAACAAACATGTTTTCATCAATACATATTTTCATCTCCATATAAATATATATATATATATATATATATATATATATATATTCATGTTTATTTCATCGTTTCACAGTTTAAATGATAAATGCAAATCATAGAGACCGACACACGACACTATGCAAATGCAAATGCGGTACCGACTCAATCATCATCAAGTTCACTCAGGAACTAATTGGAACCATCACTCGTTACCTAAGTAACTCCCCGTCGGGCATACGATGTTCACCTATTGCTCACACCCCACATGGGCACATAATGTTTATGGATTGCTCACACTCCACACGGGCACACAATCCGATTGCTCACACCCCACACGGGCACACAATCAATGTGAATAGATCACCCATTGCTCACACCCCACACAGGCACACAATGTTTATGGATTGCTCACACCCCACACGGGCACACAATCTGATTGCTCACATCCCAGATGGGCACACGATCGTATTGTAGTCATCACTCACACTCCACATGAGCACACGATACTATAACAGATTCACAAAGAATCCCACAACACAAGAATGCATACATTATGCTTCACATGCAAAATTCACACACAACATTCTTGAAAATGCATACATTATTCACAATATAATTATGCACTCATCTTATTGAATTAGCATACATTTGCACTCAATTCAAGCAATGTATTCATTTGCCAAACGGCCACAACATCACATCAAACCCACATTTCCATAATTAATTCATTTACGTTCAATCGGAAAAGTCGGGCAAAAGTCGGCTAAAAATTACATTTCTTAGCATCATTAGTTTCTACACATTTCTAGCTTCGAATCAATATAAAGAACGCCTAAAACGGATAACCGAAACTAAAGTTACGAATTAAAACACAAAACCTCTCAAAACCTCCAGGCTCGCTGAGCGTCCTTCTCGCTCGCTGAGCGAGAAAATCCCTGGAACTCTCGCTGAGCGAGGATAGCTCGTTGAGCGACAACAGCGATTCCAGAATTTCTCAGCTACGTAACAGTCAACTCATTCTACCCAAAACTCAACCAAACTCCATTAAACATGATCAATAACATATATCTAACATCATACTTCGATTTTAACAACTTCTAACCGATTAATCTACCAATTCCTCACAATTTCATCAAAACCCTAACTATTCATTTTCTCTAAACTTCACCAAAACAAAAACCCAATCATTCTCATACATACATAATCGTATACAAGATTAAGATAACAATGTTTATCACCCTTACCTGATTATTTCTATTCCTAGGAGCAATCTTGATGAATTTCCAACGTTTCCCTCTTTTCTCTTCTCTTCCTTTTCTTTCTCCTCTTTTTCTTTCTATCCCTCTTTTCTTTCTATTTCCCACACTTATAACTTTTCTTTCTATCTTTCTATTCTTTCTCTCTTACTAACTATTTCTACACTTAACTCATTTTCTTCTCTTTTCCACTAAATATCATTTTCTCACAAAAATATAATTCTACACAAATTCTAACTTATCCTTAATTAATAATTATCTAAAATACCCTCCAATCTAATTTTACCCGAAGATTCACAAAACGGTAAAATCACATATCATACCAACATACCACATTAATATATCATATTATCATGTTAATTCCACAAATAAGATAATTATCACTCAAATAAAATAAAAGACTCAACAAAATTGGGAAATATCGAATCGGGGCGTTACACCCGGTCTTGTCATTCCTCCAGATTTCTAAACTCCAAAGTTTAAGAAGTACACTGGTTTCACTTGCCCGAAGCGTCATTTGGTGATGTTCTGTAGAAAAATGATTTCTTATGCCCACAACAATGAATTTATGATTCACTGTTTTCAGGACAGTTCAAGTTATGCATCCTTAAGTTGGTATATGGATTTGGAAAGTAGTTGTATCCGGTCATGAAATGATTTATCCAGAGCTTTCCTAAAGAAATACCAGCACAACATGGACATGGCGCCCAATCGCACGCATTTGCAAAGCCTATCTCAGAGGAGTGGTGAATCTTTCAGAGAACATGCACAGTGGTGGAGAGAATTGGCAGCCCAAGTGTAACCACCACTTTCAGACAGAGAATTGGTTGACCTGTTCGTATACACCTTGCAAGGTCCGTACCTGGAAAGAATGAGTAGCATTGGGACATCAAACTTCTCTGATTTAATAATAGTTGAAGAGCGCATTGAGAGCCTACTCAAAAGCAGAAAGATCCAAGACTCTTTTAATATCCCAGCTAGTGAAAGTGAATCTGTTGGTGGCTCCCAAGGGGAAGAAGAGCATGAAGTCAGTGCAATCATGGCCAATATCGAAGATTCTGGACCATCATCTTCTCAGAGATCATCATTTCCTATGTCTGGCTACTCTTACGGATAATCGACAATGCTCAGAGCACCATATCAGAAACCCTGGAATCCTCCTTGTCCAAATCTGCAAGATCATGGTCAAAGACCTTAGAATCAACATCAGAGCCAGCCTAGGCCTCGCAAACATCTGGAAAGAAGGAATGCTCCTCTTCACCCAGTTCCCATGGCGTACAATCAACTTTTTCCACATTTAATTCAGAGTTCATTGGTGGTTCCTAAGCCTATGAAGCCTTTGCTAGAGTCGTACCCTCCAGAGTACAATCCTCATGAGCAGTGTGGGTATCATGGTGGATCAATGGGGCATTCAACTGAAGATTGCAAAGCTTTTCAGGCCAAGGTACAACAGTTGATCGACAAGGGGTACATATCATTTCCATAAGGAAACTTGGTTGTGCACGTCAACCTCTCACCTGATTGAGTTCGAAGACTTTGAAGGAGCATCTCCTGATTTCAGAGGCTCAGACAAGAAAATGTCATCAGAGCTGGTGATCATTGTATCATTTCTATCATTTGCATTGTAGTTTCTTTCCTGTTAATAGCTACTTGTCTTTTAAGCATTGTTATATTGAATGATAATGTTAATGAAGTGATCATGAACTTTTTGAATTAATTATGTCGCATTCGCTCATTTTTATTTCCTTGCAAAAAAAATAAAAAAATGCATCCATATACCTCCCATGTATTTCACTGTTGGTTAGCAGACTTGAGGGAGGATGATGAAAATTGAATACCCATAATTGTTAAATGTATGCTTCCGGAGTAGAACCTGCTGACGATGTACATGCATTGCTTTAAATTCCCAAACACTGGAGACATAAGGGAGATAGACCCTTGTCAACCCCTTTGAGCCTTGAAGTAGGAGTTTCTTTTCTAAGCGAAAAAACCCTAATATTCAATCCGAGGCAAGGTAGTCATCAGCTAATTTGACCGAGCGTTCAATTTTCCAAAGGAGTGTCCATCCGAGGATCCATTACCTTTTATTCATCAGACCTCACGAGGTCAAGGGACTTAAAATCACAAGGGTTACCCCTCAACAATAAAGGAATGAGGCAGTCACTACCCTTTCAAACAAGTCAGACAAACCACTGTCACATGATTTGTTCAAAAAAAATCAAAAGAAAAAAAGAAAGGAAGCCCGCTAAGTCGAAAAAAGTGTGAAAACAAATGACTTAGGAAAAAGTTAGGGCATCCTGCTGGACTTCAAAATCGAAAATATTCAAAAGAATCAATCCAGGCAAAAGTTAGGGAGTAAAAAAAATCTCTGAAAGAAAAACTTCCATAAAAACAAAGTCATGTGACTACAAACACAAAGTCAAAAGGGGTGACTGTTACTCCAAAAAACTTCATTGGTGTTTAAACCGTCAGTGTTATTGGTTCCTCAACCACCACAAAACCCTTTCGAGAGGTGAGCGCTTAAGCCAAATTAGATGAACATATGACTGGAGAACATCAAGGAGAATGGGTGGGCACAAATAAATTTTGAGCCATAAATCCTTCTTTCTAAAACCGTGAACAAAACCACGTTATAACCCTTGAAAGTTCTAATTGAAGCAGAGTCAAATCTGAAGGCATACTACGACAAGGTTGCGTAAACTGACTCCTAAAGATTTGCTAAATCATCACTACGTTTGGATAATGGTACATTTGTCACACACTGTAACAACATTCAAATAAATAAATTTTCGAAACCTGCATGAGCATTGCATTAAAATTACCATTTGTGAATGAACAATTTTAATTGCAAGTCAGTCAGTGACATCAGGGGAGTTCCTACAAAGACCAATTAGAGGAGAAATTTATTGTTCAATAATGATACCAAAGTCAAAAGCATCTTGTAGGCCTATGAATCAGGGGCATGTTATCCAGTGGTTTTGTTGACCAAGGCATCTATCAAGATAAAACAAGATCCCTAGGTATCATTTGATTAAGGGAACATCATTCAAGGGTCGGTTGATCAGATGAATCTACCAAACAGGGGCAGGCCACCCGGAGTTTCTGTTGATTGAGGGTGAATTCTTCCAATGCTTAGTTAGAATGAGTTAAATCACTTCCACGCTCATGCTGGGGCAGCGCACTTCCAGAGCTCACTAAGTGCAACTCTCCTCAAGAGAACATTCAATTCTGCCATGCCAAGAATTGGATAATCAGGGGCGGTCTGTTCAGAGACTCGCTAAACTAGGGAGACTTTAACTACATAGAGCAAGATATATCAGCAATATCCGAATTCAAGATGAGTGTCGGGAAATCATGATACCCACCTTCGTCATGTCACCCTTCTCAACAGAAGCCTTTCCATATAAGACCTTCCTATCCACCTCGGGGGTATTTATGGAGCTTTTTATAAGAATTGCATAAATCATTTGCATACATTATTCATGTCGCTTCTCTAGAGCATACACATCATAAATGCATTGGGCATACCCCCACAATATCAATCTCACACCTCAGGGCCTCGTAACCCAACTTCTTGACACTTCATACCAACTCAAAGTCCAGTTCTCGTTTGGCAAACCCGTCCAAATTCCAGTTCTCATATGGAAAACCAGTTCAAAGTCCAGTTCTCATATGGAAAACTAACTTCAAATACCAGTTCTCGTATGGTAGGCGAACCTTTATTCCAGTTCTCGTTTGGTCACCTTTTCATTTAGCCTATTGGACTCCAGTTCTCTTTTGGTAGTCATTCTTTTTCAGAGTCAGTTCTCGTCTGGCAATGAACCCAAAAGGAGTCAGTTCTCATCTGGTAACTTATTTTTTTGCCCATCAGTTCTCGTCTGTTGGCCTATCTTCAATAAACCGGTTCTCGTCTGATAATTCACCTTCAAAGTCCAATTGCTTGGCAACCAAAAAAAATCACTATCAACCTGGCCTAACGCCCAACCATCCTTGTTTCCGTCATCTCCCACCACTTGCATGTCATTATATTCTCAGCATCCTGAGCATACATCTACATCTTGCATCATTTGCATTGCACCTTCATAATGCATGGTTTTCCATTTCTGGTGTGGGGCAAGAATTGTTACAAGATGCAATTCGGGGAAGTTATCTTGGGATATGTTGAATTTCTACGAGAGTTTGAAGACACCTGGGCATTCTGGATGCCATGTCTTTTGTAAAATCCTCTAAAGATAATCTTTCATAGACGATGCCGTCTGGGGCAATTTGAGGAGTAAAGGATTTATTGCCTGCTTATGACAATCAATATGCAACCGTCGAGCTCAAAAGTTTGAAGCACCGAGTTAACTCTTAGGGAATGTCTAGTATTTCTTTTCCCAGCAGTGTACTGGAAGTTTATTTCTTCCCCGAGCATAAAATCTTCTTTCAGTCAACAAGGTTTCTTCATGAGGAGTTGGTCATTCTCATCTAGTCAAAGTCCAAGTTTCATTGGTATGTCTTCCTGACACAGTTGTCATACTATACCTGGGGCATAATTTGGCTCGACTTGATCAGTGTTCTCTAGTAAAGTCTCTCCTCAGCAGAGCATTAACAAATCTTTTCCGAAGCCAGGCCAGAAGGTTGTCATTTCCCCAGCTGAGTTAGAGTAAGTAGTTTCCCCAGCAGAACTTCAAGGCTAATTGAACCGTTATCATCCCCAAGCGGAGTCATCTTTCTATATTGAAGTATTCCCAGCAGTCAGTTGGATGCTCGGCTTCCCCAAAGATTCAGAATTGTCATAATTCGTTCCCTAGCTAAAGTATGGGTGAAGCATCTCCCCAGCCAAGTCGGAAGATTATCATTCCCCACAGAGTTTCATGTTTAGAATTGGTCCATCGTTGAAATATTCCCCAGAGAATTCACCAATTTATTTTGGCCAGTGTGACAAGTAATATAGACGGTTGTTCATTTCCTCATCCAGAGTCAAGTATTGTCAAAGTATCTTGATCTCATATGTAATACCCCGTATTTAATTAAACACCCTGGATAATATTAATTAGGATAAATTAGTATTATCTAACTAAGAGATATTTTCTGGAAGTTCTCAAATTGGACCCGTTAGTATCTAACTATCGTATATTGGTACAATATACATTGTTTGGTTTTTAAAATAAAGAGAAACATGTTATGTATTATAAAAGGGAAAGAAAAGAAAGAAAGTTGGTAAGAGAAATAAAAGAGAAAAAAGGTAAGAGAAAAGAAAGAAAGAAAGGGAGAAGAGAAGAAGAGGAAGAAAAACCCTAAGAGAGGAAATGCTTGGATCATCACCATTCCTCCACCAAATTTTCATCTTCACCAACATCCTCGTTGATTTTCAAGGTGGGTTCTTAGTTAGAAACTTTTCTTTTGAGTTTTGGTTGAATTTATAGTTTTTAGGGTTTTGTAGAAAATCTTAGAAATTGATAGATTAGACGGTTAAAACTCGGTTAAATGGAAGTATAATGACTAATATATGTAGTATTCATGTCTAGTGTTTGATTTCCCCTGTTTTGGTGGTGTTTGGGTTATTTTGGTATGGAAAATGATGTTTCCTGTAAGCCTGGAAATTTTGGTATCGCAGAGCTCGCTCAGCGAAAAATAAAGGAAGTTCCTCGCTCAACGAGCTGACCCTCGCTCAGTGAGACCTGGGAGTTATGTTTTGTGTTTTTAAATCGTAACTTGTGATCCGTATATCCATTTTTAGTGCCCCGTAATTATGTTAGTTAGGGAATTTTGGAAGGTATGCCTAATCATGAGGATTGATTAAGAGTATATACATGAGCTCATAGTGAGAATTATTTAATGGTGATAACTAGACTAAAATGTTAGAATTATGTAATTGAGAAATATATGATTAAGAGTATAAAAAATGGAGAAAGTGTGAGGAATCTTACCATAAACCAATAGTGTGGCCTAGTAGTGCAACTAGAATTGTTGGGTGGTATAACTTGTGAGATGCCTAGTTTTACCTAGGTTGTTGTGAACCGTTAGCGTGCTATACACTAGGCCTCCGTAATAGTCTTGTGTAAGCCTTGAGATGGGTAATGTTGAGTCCCACGGGAAGCATCCGTACAGATTTGGGGTGTGTATGTTATGAGATCCTCCGTAATAGTCTTGTGTAAGTCTTGAGGTGGGTGATGTTGAGTCTCACGGGAAGCATCCGTAAAGGCTAGAGGTGTGTATTACATAGTGTCCTCTGTAAAGTCTTGTATAAGTCTCTTTGTGGTTACTTTGTGTTTCGCAAGAGCATCCATAAAGAATGAGGTACTGGTTGTATAGATGCGGGTATTTGATTGAGGTGTGTATGTCACGAGTCATCTGTAAGGTCTCGAGTAAGCCTTGAGGTGGGTTACTTTTAATGAAGCATCCATAAAGACTTGAGGCAAAGTGCTACACTAATTAGGCAATAATCTTGAGAACAAAGTTGTATTTTATGGATGGTTGGATAGAAACAATGGCATATTTAAGAACAAAGTTGAATCCATTGAACAAATTTTAAAAACTGTTCAAATACTCTATTGGTCTTGGTTAAGAAGCAAACACAACTTTATTAGTTGCAACTTGCTGCAATGTTTTTCAAATCAAAGTCTTATCATTATCTAGGTGTGTGATCCCGAGCTCAGGCTTGTTTGCCTCAGAGTTTGGCAGATTGTCTGTATTGATCGGTCAACTAATGTTCAGTGATTTGGAGCAGAAGTGATCATGGTCCAACATTGTGTTAATTCTTATACAATATTAATATTATGTTATTTTGTGTTTTGACTGATATATTCCTCCTCTCCACTTAATTTTTATTTAGAGAATGAGTATGAAAAATGATTATTGAGATGGTCTCACAGTAGGAGACACCTGGAGATGATGTTTTAAGCCATCAATCAGACATCATCATCTTCTTAGATGTTGTTTGAGGAATGGACAAAAAGGGCCCTATATATGGTTTGAGACCAGAAGCAGCAAAGTACGAGTCGTCTAAATCTTCCACATTTGACAGTATCTCACCATCTGAATATGAACAAATGAGGACAGTTATTTCTGATTTTTCTGTTGAAAACAACACCCTTAAAGAGAAACTTAAGACTCATGAGGATTTGATCTGTGCATCGCAAGAAGACTCTCGTTTGCTTAGGGAATAATTATTCTAATTTATGGAAAGTTTTTCTGTGGGTCATCAACTGCCACGTTCGGATCAAAATCCCTCTTCACACTTAAATTACATTATCAAATTGTAGTGAGCCCACTTTTGTTTATCATCTCTTAGTTTCAAGAACAATGATATTATTATTTTCGTTGTAATTTCTAACTTTTGAGAGTTTTTTTGAATCATTTTAGTTGTAATATCTAGTGTTAAAAAAAATACTATGGTTTTAATATATTTTTGTACTATTAATTTTGATTTGGGAAATATTTGATAGTCACAAAAAAAATTATTGTGTCTCATATTGTGATTCATTTATTTCAATAATGATTATATAGAAAATTCATTTTAAATATTAATTAAAATTTGGCAGAAAATTAACAATTTAAATATTTTATTCAGGTTCTCATTGATTAGTGACGAAATATAAACATCACTAAATAATTCATTTAATTTATTGATGGAAAATATCCCTCACAAAACCAATATTTATACATTAATATTCAATAATTATTGACGGAATAAAAACGTCACTAAAGTATAATTAGTGATGTATTTAAAAATCCCTCACAAATTACTGGCGGAATACTTTTAAATAACCAGTGACGGAACATAAAATTCAGTGAGGGATTTGTTATGTAGCTATTTATGGCGGAATTTGAAATCCCTTACAAATATTTTGCGACATTGAAATTCGGTACGGATTTTTGTACATCGTTGAATCCGTCAGTAAAAATTTTTGTGACGAAATTTATTGATTTAGTGACGGAATAATTCCCTCTAAATTCAATTTTTTTAGTAGTGTGAGTGGCATGTATTTTTTGGTTGTATTCATGTGCATCAATGTTAGCGGGCAGCAGGTTTGTTTCACCTTATTGAACCCATGTCACATTCTTTTTCGGATGCTACATCTATTATTTTTTTATATTTATAATAAAAAGGACATCCGGGAGGTCGGTAGGTTTGCGATGGTACTTGATTCCCTTTGGAAGAATAGGAACAATTTAATTTGGAATAATGATAAGGAAGATTATTCGAATCTCGATTCTCAAGCTTTTTTCAATTGGAAGGATTGGTTTATATCGCGTGAGGTGAAAGAAGTCAATATGGTAGTGCCTAATAATATTACACGGTTTCCACCTCAAGAAGGTTAGCTCAAGCGTAATACGGATGTGGGTTTTAATAACCATCTTAAGACAACTAATATGGGTTGTTGTGTTCGTGACAACTTGGGTAGATTTATATAAGCATATATGGTTTGGGATAATGGTATAATGTCTCCTATTGAAGCAGAAGTTTTGGCCTTTAAAGAGGTCGTTCAATTTACTATCGGCAGGAACATGAATTGCATAATCTTTGAAAGTGATTCCCAAGTGATGGTGAATGTTATTCTCTCGAATAATGTAGGTTGTTCGGAATTTAATTTCATTATTTCGTCTATTAAGCACTTTATTTCTTCTATTCACAACTTTGAGGTGAAGTTTACTAAACGCCAAGCGAATATGGCTGCCCATTTGTTAGCCAAGGCAGCTAATTCTTCGTATAGGCGTAGTGTTACTAATGTAATTCCTCTTTGTAGCAAGAACACCATCCTTTACCATTTCAATTTTTGCCTTAATAACCTAGATTTATCCTCCTCCTCCATAGTCACCAGAACCTTGTTAACACCTGACGCCTGAATATTGACCATTCCAGGCTCACCACCTCACACAGCTTGGGCAAAAGATCTGCCATCAACCTTCTTCCCTCTTTCAACCCTTCCAAATGATCCATTAGTATTCACCCATTTCAAGCTTCCATGTCTTCTTCCAGGAACCCTCTCATTTTCCTGAAACCTAGGTATATTGGCAAACAACTTCATACCCTTAATAGTGAGATTATCAAGTTTGCCCGCCATGATACGAGGTTCCTGGATTTTCCTAAATTTAGCGAAACCATACCTTCTCCCCCATTATCTCTTCTAGCAGGGATAAACACATCAGAAATTAGCCCAAAAATTTTAAACTCCTCAAAAAGATCTTTCGCCTTCATCTCTTCTGGGAAATTAGTTACAAAAAAAGGTGTAATTTCCTTCCCCTTAAGAGCTCCCCTATCATTGTTCTCTTTCCACACAGACAATCTTTCAATCTTCGTGAACCTATCTTTGTTCCCAACTCTAACCCAAACCACCACTTCAGCAAGAAACGAAAACTAGGCAGAAGACACAAAGAAAAAGGATAAAACAGAAGTCCTCCAAGATCTTCTAAGGATTCAAAGTAATAAACCCGAAAAATTCACAACTTGCCAAGACTCCTAACCCTAAGACTAAGAGTTTAAGCCAAAACACTAGAGTAAGTTTCCAGATTAATACTAATGAAATCTGAGCAGAGAAAATATCGTTAAAGAATAAGCCATAATCTAAATTTTTTAATTCATCACAGAATATAAACAACCTAGTAAATTCTTACACTTGTTTATGATAAGCACATAAATAAAAACTCACTTTCAACGAGTTGGAACCAAACTTTCAATGTACTCCCTCCGTCTCATATTATTTGTCACATTTGATCATTTCACACAGATTAAGAAACAATAATAAATGAAAGAGAGAGAATAATAATTTTACCAAATTATCCTAATTAATTATTGGTGTATTCAAATTAACATTAATGTTAAGTGAGAAAACAATTAATTAAGAGTATTTATTAGAGGATACAATTGGAAGATTAAATATAAAAATGTCTTGGTAATCTAAAGTGACAAGTATTTTGGGACAATTTTTTTCCTCAAATGTGACAATTATTTTGGGACGGAGGGAGTAATGTTTAGCCCACGACAACTTAATTCTTATTGGCTTTACTGTATGGTCTCTGCAATCATAGATAAATGCTGGTTCCGTAATATTTTTTGCCAATATCAAAGTATAACCATTCTCAAAAAGGTATAACGGCAACAATTCCAACCAGTCAGCTTCAAATAAATCAACGTTGGCGGGATAGAAATTCTGATAACTAATTTTAAATAGCTGAATCCAAGACTCTTGAACTCCAAAATATTTCATCTGCCATATAACAAAATAGT